>JBAJNP010000442.1:33079-96324 GCA_036877545.1 Yasuhikotakia modesta | reverse complement strand
TTCATCTCCTAATAGTTTGACAGCCCAGCACTTGGCTCCTCTGTCACCTCCTGGGAGCTCTGTCACCTCAGTGGCTCCTCTGTCACCTCCTGGGAGCTCTGTCACCTCAGTGGCTCCTCTGTCACCTCCTGGGTGCTCTGTCACCTCAGTGGCTCATCTATTACCTCCTGTGATTCTCTCTCACAAACGCCGATTTTCTTCTCTCTCACAGGTACTTTAACCAGAGCTCTGAGCAGAACTTGTGTCAATAGTCATTAAAAATAGTTTAATATACATCCATTAAATTTGTAAAGCCTTACATTTGTAACTGTTTTAATTACAGCAAAATAATGCAGACGGGGTTGAAGACACAAAGGTGACGACTAAGAAGATCAGACTGTATGAGGCAACACACCATGCTAGAAACCAGTAAGTTTTGATATTTTTTTTACTGTTAAAGCCTGGACCTTTGTAATATTAGATTTATCTGCTTTATTTTTTCATTTTTCCTTAATAAACAGTAATTGGTTAGTGCTTGAATGTTTACAGGAAGTTCTTAACAGTATTATCGTATGTATTTGTAGGAGTTCATCTCCTTATTTTGGGCCTGCACCAGCCCAGCTTGTGCCTCCTAAGGCCCAGATGCACTGTAACAGGAGCAAATGTCCTCGTCTGACACGCTCTTGCAAACGCCATCTTCCTTCTCCTACCTCACAGGTAGATTTCTACCAAAACCCTGAGCAAAATACTGCCAGTTTATAATTTCAGTTTATAGAGTAGTTTTATATGCATTGAATCACTTTGTTTTCTGTACAGCAAAACAATGCAGACCGAAGTGAAAGGATGGCGATACAACACAATTCTGTAGCACAGTAAGTTTAACAAAGTTTCTCCGTTTTTTCCTTAACCTTTGTAATATTACATTTGCCGGTATGTTTCATTAAAAGTCATTTTTAGTGCAGAAACAATTCTAATAGTACTTTAATATGTGTTTATAGATATTCATCTCCTCATAGTCTGCATGGCCAGCACATGCCACCCACTCTGATTCGCTCCTGCAAGCGTCGTTCTCCTACCTCAGAGGTAGAGTATTACCAGAGCGCT
The DNA here is from genome assembly GCA_036877545.1 of Yasuhikotakia modesta. NCBI lineage: Eukaryota > Metazoa > Chordata > Actinopteri > Cypriniformes > Botiidae > Yasuhikotakia > Yasuhikotakia modesta. The sequence continues at coordinate 95,241 of JBAJNP010000442.1, read as the reverse complement.
GAGTATTTCAGGTTGTGGTTAATTTCCATGTTGCTAAACTCAAACTTTCTTCTACTTGCAGTATGAATTGCGCTCTGAGAAAACAGGGGGCATAAGGAAAAAACAAAAACTTTTCTGAGAAGAGGAGGCGCAACCCCAACTACCTCTAGAGAGCATGTCATTATCGTTTTAAATAGCCTAATAAGATAAAGACAGAGAGTCAAAGTCAAGTTAAAATCAATAAAAGAATTAACAGTGCAACATAACTGTTTGGCAGCTGTTTTATTTAACTGTTTTATTGGGCCTCCCCACACCTGGTCCTGATGATGCTCAGGACCACAAGGAGTTAATAAATATCCAGTGACTCTCTATGATTGGTCAGGATTGTCAACGTTGGCTTCCTGGTTGGAGTGAGATGCAGTCATTAAAAATCATTGCCATAACCTAATGGGTCTCTTAAATAATCCATCATACTATACCTTTCTCTCCAGCATGACCTTGTTTTTATATGAAGTGTGCCTATAGTGAAGGTCCGTTATAAGAACTGACCATTTTTTGTACTTGGAAATTTTGTTTCTATACGTCTGTCAATCTAATCAATTAACTAGTTTGGTCCATGTATTACCCTTATATTAAAACGCAATCACAATAGATAAAACCAAGCAAGCGGTCTAAGAACTGACATACAGGGACAACAAGAAGTGTACAAAAACACATTTATTTTCCATCGTTAAGGACAACATGACACCAACCCAGAGACACTGAGGTGCATTTACTGTACATAAACTTTCAATAATTACAACAGTACTTATAATCATCAGAATAGTATAGATACTTTTTTACATTGTTCAAGTCTCTATATAAATAGTAATGAAGTTTCCCTTTTTATGGTTATAATGATGTAGAAGTGTCTCATTGGTGACTGTGGAAAAACCCAAATAAACACTGGTTACATGAATTCTTAAAATCCAGTCATTTAAACTGATAATCCCTATATATGTATAGGACAAATTGATTCAGACAAATTAAGATATTTCTTTACTAATACAGAAGTAGTAAGAGTATTTTATTTAAAAAAAATGTAAGGTGACTTTAGTTTTTCAATTGTCTTTTCAACTCTTACTTAACCCTCACAGTATAGTAAAATAGTTGGCAATACTTTATATATATCATTTATCACATGTAAGTGTTGGCAACACTAAATGAGAGAACAGGTCATTCTAAATGAAATAACAGGTATGAAAAATCTGATTGTTGATGTTTTAATCTAAAATATGTATTTAATATATAAGAATGACTCCAGATCAGGTCAGATAATCAACACTGATCAATACAGGACACAATCAAATGTATTTCTGGTTTTGTAACAATGCTTTTGTTTCATCTGTATGAATGTTACGTTTTGAAGTATTCCAAATAATTATCTCAACAGAAAAATCCAGTAACAGTGAAGACCCCAACATCTACCTATTTAATTGTGGGGATACATGAAATTAAAAAAAAACTTCAAGTTACAGGTTTTCTTATAACTTAAGGAAATGCTATATATAAATAAAAAAAATTTGAAGGAAAGATGATCAAATGACACCACAATGAAGAGGGTAAAAGAGAAACAATGGCATATATTAAGTCTTAACAGTTTCTAATATGTAAAATGACACACGATTAGGCCGGTCTGGGTCTCTAGAAGCACAGTTAACCACTCCAGTGTTTTAATTAATAAAAAAAACACCATTTAACAATGTTAATTTACCCCATATTCTTCAAGAAAATAAATTGGGAATTTGTTCATTTAAAGTTCTCAGTCTTTCTTTTGTAGACATCACTGTAAGATGTTCTGGCTCAGGGTTTGGTGATGTGAACTTCGCTGGCACCCGTCCCATTGGTGGTGGTAGTAATGATGTACTGTGTGGTTGTCTGCTGATTGGCGCTGGGCTGCTCCAGCGGGTCAGGGTTAACCTGTGCTGAGGTGGATGGATTAACCTGCTTACCATCTAGCTCGGTCTGTCCATCAGAAATGACGTAGTGCGTCTACAATGCAAAACACACACAAAAAAAAATCACTATAAAATAAGATACATCTCACTTTAAGAATCTAAGGCCACAAAAAAAACTGTACTATAAATTTGGTTTCTTAAGTTTTTTTGCACTAAATTGCACTACGCTGGTGGACACCTTAAAAAAATGTTAGTGTTGGCGGAAAAGGTTTTACTTTTAAATGTCAATTTTAAAATGCTAAATGCAAAGCTGATTGTCTCTGTTTCAATTTCATTATCTTAAACTTACCGTTTTGACCTGACTGCTATTAACAGCTGAAGTGACGGGGGTGCTGGCCTCTGCTATCACATACTGAGTGTGTGGAAGAGCCATCATCTGGATCTCAGATGCTTTGAGAAGAGAATAAATACTGTTAACTTGGAGCCTATGTTATGCATATATAACACTTTTAGCTAATTTACTTACAGTAACTCCTGTAGTTCCAGTTGCTAGGAAGGTAGGCATGCTGTGCAGCTCCTTGCGCCTGATTGGTGGACGTTTGGAGCGTCTGACCCTGGGCCAGGGTCACAGGGGTCAGCTGAGAGGTACTAAGCTCCTGAGCAGCTTGCTGAGAGGAGGGACTTAGAGGTTGACCAGTCACCTGATTGGAGGGTAGGAAGAATCAAGATCAACTAGTAAATACTTGAAAAAAAAAATTATTTAATATTGCCGTTAATCATTACTGCTGACCTGCGCATTCGCCTGCACTGTTCCTGTGGGCTCAGTCACCTGTATGTGCTGAACCTGAATCGAATGCTGACTGTAACTGTGTGGGTCATGTAACTGACTTACATCAACCGTAGAGTGCTGAGAGTGAGGGGAGGATGCCTATGCATTAAAAGACATGTAGATAAATGACTACAGACAAAGACTCCAGTCAGGCCAGAGAAAGTCAGTAGCATCATAGCAAAGGACAGTTTCAGAAAGTAATAAACCAAAAAGAAAATGAAAAAGTGTGGAAGATAAGTGAAAGCAGAAAGAAAAAGGTGTGAACAAGAAGTAGAAGGGAAAACGATTTGTAATTGAATTGTATTAGTATTCATACCGGTGCCACCTGCACCACCTGCAGCTGTATATGCTGAGGCTGGGACAGACCTCCTCCTGCTTGAGACACAGGGATATATTGGATCCTCTGGAAATCCCCCTGTGCTGTGCGGTAATCTGTGCTGAGGGTCTGGGACAGCTCCGTCATGGCCTGCGTCAGGAGATCCGTTGTCTAGGGGAAACATGTCATGCTGTTACATGACAAAGAACTTTTCCAAAATGTCAAGCAACATGAACTTATATTCACACTTAATTTTAGCAAATTCATGTTGACTCCAGATTCACTCTCAAAAGAAAGTGTGAGTGTGTGTGCATATGGTTCACTACTTACCACCACGGCCTCTGCAGTGCTCCCGTCTGTGGTGATGACTGCAGGCGTGCTGCTGATGACAGTGGCAGCCAGAGGGGCCGGGATGCTACTGCTGCTGTTGTACGGATACTCCGGATGTTTCTTACGAATGTGCTGGACCATCTTTGTCTGAAGATAAACATGCAGATAGACAAGCACACAACTTTTTAACCCTACAATGTAAACAACACTTTTAAAATAAACACCCTAATGGCCTTGGGGATAAATAGCAGACAAATAGAAAAAACTGTGTGTCTAGTCTCAGTGGTGACTCTACCTTACTGCTGTATTGTTTGGCACAGTGGGGACAGCACACCGGCGCGGTGGCAATGGTGCCTGTCAGCTGGGTGTGTGTGCTCAGCATGGGGTCGGGCTCTCCTGGCCCGGCAGGTCTTAGCTTTCGGATGCTGGGGGGCAACTCTGCCCCAGGGTGGTTCTTCAGAATGTGGGCCTTCCTTTTACTGGCACTTTTGTACACCTGAACAGGTAAAGGAGGTATATGTGGGAACAGATATGTGTGGGACTGCTCACAAACAACCATTGTCTCTAACCCAACACCAGCAAAACGTGGACATTTGGAAGCCAAATCCTAGTGAATTACTACAAACTACCTATTGTTTCTTAAAAGTACACAAACAGCCAAACAAACAGACGCAAACAGAATGCAATATGCAACAGTGCCAATTCAAATTGCAGTGTATCAAATTGCAATCATATGACACTAGTTCTGAAGCAGTTGCTGTCACATCCTGCTTATCTGTCATATTAAAAACGCAAGGTTAATTGAGAACACTGCACCAAGGGACACATAGGGTCGAAAGCTGTTTACTGTACATTTTGACTTCACAGCAGTCTACTTAGACATTGGCTATGCTTTTCTTTACTTTAATAAAATAATAATAACTTTAATATTTAATACTTAAATAAAAACAAAAACAGCAGAATGAACAAAACTCGCAGGTACTGTATGTGGACCATCAGCAGAACATGCTTATCTGTGTCCAGACCTTATCACAGTACTGGCAGAAGTAATCTCTGTTGGGTTTAATGATGGGCAGGGTCAACTCAGGCACCTCCTCCAGTCGCATCTCAGGGTGTCGTTTAGACATGTGATTCACCTGCATACACACAATTATACACAACATTAAAGTGACAAATGTTGTAGCCCCTCCACAGGTGACCTAAAGTGTTACATAAACTGCAAGTGAATATAATTTTAAAGTTTTGATGGACAAACTGAGTTCAAAGGTCATTACCAGCATCCCTCGTCTCCTGAAGCCCATCATGCAGAGTCTACACTTGAACATAAAGCTCTCAAAGTCTGTGGTGGGTTCCTTCTGTTTCATAGCTTTGGTGCGATGGTTCCGATCTGCCTTTTTGGCCTCGCGCTCCGGGTTGTGCATCCTCTGCATATGTTCCCGCAGTTTATCCTTCCTCTGGTGGGCAGAAGAGAAACATACAAAAATATTTTAAAAGGACACCAGAAGTTTTAATATCTAAACTGTACACAGAGGGCACACAACATAATCAATGGGTTCAAAAACCTCCAAAAATGTGCAGAAATGTAAATTTCTCAACCAATTTGTTTGCATATCAGCCATTTTGAAGCACCTTAAACTGCTTGCCACAGGTGGAGCAGAGGAAGTCTTTGCGGTCGGAGTGGCGGAGCATGTGGAGTCGTAGTTTATCGGGTCTGCAGAATGCCTTATCACACTCTGTACACTGGAAGATCTTCTCAGAGTGAAAACTCCTTACATGTTTCTTTAACTGTACAACACAGATGCAAAATTGACCAATCAAATAAAAAACAAGAATACCAAGAGGGTCACACCTTTCACTTGTGTCTTCTCCATTAAAGGTTCTTTAAGGGTTTTTTTGCAGGACTTTAAATGATTTCAGTCATGATGGGTGTCCATTGCATTGACAGTCATGCTAATGTGCTAAATGTTGTGACATTGTACAAAAATTTTCATGGTAAGTTGATAAGTTGTTTCATGGTATGATAAGTTACATACACACATACTGCACCTGTATGAAGTCTGTGAAGGTTTTCTTGCAGGAGGGGCAGGAGAAGCAGCCGTTCACTAGATGAACCCCCACGTGCACTTTAAGCAGATCCAACTTGTCGTAGGACTCGGCACAGAACAGGCAGGAGTACGAGCGCTGATCGGAGTGCAGTTGCAGGTGATCTTCAAGCGCGGTATTTGTCAGAAAGCCTTTACCGCACTGATGACACGTGTGCCGACAGCCGTCCCGGCCGTGATATCGCATGTGCTGATCCAGCTTGTCTTTCTCCCGGAATGCTTTCCCACAGTGGAGGCATTTAAAGGGTCGAAAGGACTTACGAATAAAAAGATGCTGAAGAGCGGCATTCTGGGTAAGGGAAGAGAAAACATGGAGGAATGGACACATTTAACAAAAGATGATCACTGGGTGGGCATTCAGAGCAGTGGCAGGTTATGAAGAGTCACATAATATATTGTCATAAAGATGGTGGTCAAGACATTGTTTGCATGCCCAATACGAACAGAATTCTTGCATTAACAGGAGCTTATGACTTACTTTTATCTGTGGTCCACTTTGTATAAGGAACAGATAGGAACATCTTTATTAACAAATCTTATTTGTGTATAATAAAATATGGCACATCATGTTTACATTGATTACGTCAAACTCCATTGGTTCTTGTGTATTTTAAAGCTGATCATGTCGCTGCTAGCTTGGAAATGCACAAATCAGATTAAGAGCTGCAGCAGAGCGGGAAGGCTTCCAGTTAACAAATTACAGCCAGTTTCTTTCACAGAGGAAAGTCAGTCATACGATTTGGAGCCACATGAGTATGAGTAATGATGACATTTTTCATATTCGGGTGAGCCATTTCTTGAACTCTGTTGGGTGATGGAGCCCAAGGCATACAGGAAGTGAACTGATACAGACAGATGTAATGGGGATGTAGGGAGTCATCAGCTTTCACTGTATTGACTGAATGAGGAAGTTTCCTCTGACTCCACTTTGGCCCACATTAGACCTACCTGCAAGTCCACCTTAACGTGCAGCACACAACAAAAGAGAAAAACAAACACACCCCCACAAGCTACTGTTAAACTCTATTCTACTTGACACTACATTGCAGAGATATGGGGGTTTAGGAGGGTGGTAAACTTTACCCGAATCCTCCTTGCTCGCCTTATGTCCTGAGGAGAGAGGTGGGGGTCTTCAGAGACTGCTTGAGGTAGGTCCTCTTTCGCAGACCCTGGGACTTCTGAGGGTGAAGGCAGGGTGCCCGAATCCCCCTCGTCTTGTAGAACCTCAGTGTGGGTTGCTGGGGTCTCAAGCCCTTGCCCTGTCTCCTCCTCCAGTGGGTCAGCTGTCATCTCCACCACCTTCAACCCATTAAGAGCACCATCGGTCCTCTCCTCATATGGTAGCTTATCTACAGATGCTAACAGTTCCTACAACAGGTACAGGGACAAACAAAATACAACTCTTCAAACTGATTTCAGCCAGACACAAACAGATGTTGGTCTCTCAATGGAGGATAATACTATACATTATCCTCCACTGAGCTTCCAGGGGGCACTGCTAAGATTGCTGCCAAGTGCACTGCCCAAAACCAAGGTATTTTGTTTTTCCTTTACAGGTATGTGCTGTACTGTACCTGTGTCTTGTCAGCACTTTCGACAGGTGTCTGTGGGCAGATGAATTTAGTACGACGCCCTGGTCGCCTTGAAGCACCAAATCGTTTCCTGCCCCGCCCACGGCCACGCCCCTTTGGCCTGAAAAAAGAATATTTAGATATTCAGTAATGCTCATAAGAGTATTCCAGGCAGTGAAGCAATTCTGAGTTACCAACATGCGTTTGGACCTTTGAACGAGGTCGAGCTTGTCATCGTGCATGTTCAAGTGCTGCTGAAGCTGCTCTGAGCTCATGAACCGCTTGTTACACTCGTAACATGGCCAGTTCTTCTCCTGCTCTCGTAAAACTGACACAGAAAGAAAGATTTGTAGTTTAGCAAGAACCCAAAAACAGAAACAAAATAATTTGAAAATATTGTACATAGTTTGTCTTATCTATAACTATCTGAAGAAATCATAAATGTATTGAGTGAACAAAAATTTTGGGAATGGTACACTTGAAATGCTTATAAAAAAACAGACATTCGTGTTAAAACAGACACCAATTACAATTCACCTTTCCTTTCCTCTTCTGTGACATCATGAACCTTCTGATTGACATACTCAGCATACGATGCAGCGTACCACACCTGGAATATAATATCACAGCTGTTTAAATGTTTTGTCTTAAACATTTACAAAGAAAATCCATACAAATATAGAGACATTTTGAATATTTTAAAATTCAAGATATAATTTTTAAGCTATATCACCCAAACTTAAAGGTAGACATTAACCAGTTCCTTTATTCTGCCAACCTTGAGTTCCTGTTTGGGCTGAATGTTCTTAATGGTGGTATAAAAAATGTCAGAGCCGTACTGATAGGCCACCAAATTTTGCTCCAGATGGTTCTGAGCTGGACGGACAAACATCATCCAGTTACACCGCTCCTCATCAGACAGATCAAACCAGAGATCCTCTATTCTCTCACTCTCCTTCTCAGGATTTAACATGTACAGCTGCACAAAGGGAACACAACAGAAACAATAGGAGATCACATAACATTACGCTGTTACACCCAATATTGATGCTAAGATGCAAACTACACCATATTACCCTTATCAGACTGAATGTTAAATAGCATAATAGAAAAAGTATTCAGTGTACATCAAAAACAGTCGTACTTTAAGATGTATGTGTGTGTCCTGCAGTTGGCTCTGTCGCACCAGTGGCCCCTCGACTGGGCCGAACTGTGTACGTTTAGGGATCCGCCGCTTGGTAAAGACTCCCCCAAGGAAGCGGTCGATATACAGGATAAGAGGAAGGCTGGCTCGGGCCTTAGACAGCACAGGTCGGTTGAGAATGGGATGGAGGGGACCGTGCTTCAAACATGCTCCAGGATTAGCATTATTACAGTCTTCACACCCTGTGAAAGACAACAGCACCCATGTACACTTGCTGGTGAAGTCATAAAACACCAAACAAACAACAGTGCCTGACATATGAACTTCCTAAGTGAATTAATACTGATTTCCTGTCTTTAGGTTCTGAAGTATCAGTGTGGAACATCTACTCACAGAGGTTCTGTGGGGTGAAGGGCTGGAGTGTCCTGGGTTCCCAATCATCCATTTCAGAGTCTTCACTGTCATTATCATCTTCCTCATCCTCTGAATCTACAGTGGAATCTGTGGCACCTAGGGGACTGGACGAGGCCTCTGCTATGCTGGGGAGAGCCGCGTTAGTCACAGCAAGTTGGCTCTGTTAAAAAAGTAGAAACTGTTGATACTCACTGTTTTATTTAACATACTTCATGGTTACCATGTGTTCTTAACAACAAAGTGTATCATGGAACGAAGTCTCACCTGGGTCACAGGTTCCAGAATCGCCTGTGGGCCGTCTGCTACATTACTCAACACATGCAGATTGGCGGTGTTCATGTTCTGACCACTTGGTAGCAACACAGTCACCTGTTAAACCAGAAATCGGAGATTGGTGACATCAGTATTGGTGTCAGATGATAATTTGTGGTACTTTGTTGATAAAGATATTACTATGGTGTTTCTTTGTTATACTTCTGTATTTTTTTACATAATTCAGACTATGTGGTTCTGGTTCTGTATTAAAAAATCAATTCTATATTAAATTATCAAATGTTCAGTCATAAATGTTACTCTACCTGCTGTGTTGTGCCATCCTGCTGGATGTAGGCCACCTGTGGCTGATCTGTAAACACAGCCTAAAAACACAGAAGAGCAGCAAATCTGAGCCATGTTTATGTAATCATCAATGAACGTTTTATACTCATCTTTGTTCACTGCTTACCATTCAAACTATAATAATAATAATAATAACAACGCTAATAACAATAATAACATTAAAGAAAATTCTGCCTCAGCTTGAATGAAACAGCAGTCTGTGTTTTTATTGGCTGGTGTAACACACCTGTGTCCCATCTGCAGGGTGTATGTACACCAGCGTGTGTTCGGCTGACTCCACAGATGTGTAAGAGCTTCCATCAGCGGAGTAAACAACCTGCTGCTGAGCCCGACTGTCAGACTGATCGCCACTGTACACTATCTGAGCTACTGCACTCGCCTCAAAATGCACCTGCACAGGCAACATGTTTCAATACTCAGATAATAGTGGGTGATCCCAAAACATCACATTTTACATCACTGTAATAAGGTGAAATAAAAAAAATGAACAAAATATTATAGGATTTTTACAATTCTGCACCAACTCATCCCTGCTCAATTTTAATTATTATAATGTTCATATAATTGTCGTTATTCTAACAAGTGATTCTTAAAAGACTATTATTTCTGTAAAGCAGTACTTGCTGTATTACTGTCAAAGAATACAATACAACTGTATGAAATACACATTCAAATCTGCTTACAAATCTAAAGGTCTGTTTGTACCTGAGGTGGATTGCCAGTGTCACTGGTGGATTCTGGACTCCACACAGGTGATGACTCCTGTTTCGCCTCCATGAAAACCAGCTGAGGTGACACCAAACACCTCCTTCACCTACCCACCTGTCATCAACCACCAGAACACCTGGAGAAATAAAAAAAATGTTCATAAAATACTAGCACCTGATCAGATGAAGATCTTTCTGTTGTTTCACAACAACAGTACCACACCTACTACAGCAAATGACTGTAAGATTATACTGTTTGGAGAAAAAATATTTAGGCTAGTAAATCTAAAAATCAGTTATGACACATAAGTGTTACAAGCAGTATTTAGACACATTCTAAGCAATAAACTGTCATGTATTTTTCATTTATTTGTGCTGGATAAACAATAAATCATCTTAACATGCTCTCAGAGTAATGTCTCGCCATTACATCTCTAGATTTATGGTTGTTACATTTTCTCAGCATGGTTACTTCTATTTTTATTGCAATTATACAGCAATACAGCATATAACTCACCATACAGCAGCTTTCTGTGACAGCACAGGGGTATGTTGATACACAACACCAGGGGTACTGGATGATCATCATATTCGTGTACTGTTTTTTACGTAGTACTCGTGCTTTTTTAGAAACACCATGATCCATGATATTCACATGTGAAGAATATATCATCATACCAACATGGATGCATCACGGTGCTTTAGCTATGAATTACACTGGAAGAGAGTAGACTTGCGAATTGAATGCTTTTAAATCAGCGTCTCGGCTAGCCGTTGTGCACAGTGGATCAGAAAGATCAAGGCCCAATCGTGCCACATTTAATCAGATTTCAACAGTGTGCTAAACGGGATTTTTTGAAACTACGGTGTTTAACCCAAATAAAGGCGCGTACTGGAGAAGCGGTCAGTCTAATCGCTCCATGGGGGTAGAAAAAACACATGTCCGCAGAGAAAATCGCCGACAGCTGCTTGGGGAGAAAAAACGGACGCAAACGCATACAAACCCTGCCCTCTTCAACCTTTAAAACAAAATCCGAGATTATAAATACTGTAATCGTGACTGATGCGTTAAGGGTCTTTTTCAGCCTCTCCCCCCCCCAGTTTCAAGCCCGCAGGTTGGCAGTTCCAGTCGGACTATACCACACAACCAAAGCGGCACAGGCACACTTTCACGCCAGCGTTTTAACGCATTAAGCCGCGCTAGAGGCCGTCAGCGCTAACGAGACTGGAGTATAGACCCTGCATAACCGGTTACGGCCTACGAATGCCGTTTTATTACAGTATATTGGATTCACGGATGCGTTTAAAAGCAGGACAGAAGCGCTCGGCTCCCCGCTCATAGTTGAGCCCGGCCGGTGCGCTCTATGCGTGTGTCTGCTGCAGAATAAGGAAGACACGACACGGCTCCATTTTGGGTGGGACTAAGACAACAACAAAGCACGGCGAAGACATTCGACGAAATATATTTACACCCAAATCGACAATCTGACGAAAAACGGGCTGTGAATTTTACGGGACACTTACTGAGAGACGATCCTGAATCCGCGCTTATGGTTCGGGTGTGGATTTCCCGAGAGTTTTGAGCATTTTTTGGAAAAGGTTGAAACGGGTCTTCCCTCAGAATGGTAGCTGCAGAGATGGCTGCCTTGCATATATTAACATAATTTACCTAGCAACAGACGCGCGGCCCTGAGCGGCGATTCGTGTATTATTATATATCGGCGGTGTTTTCAATAATCTTGAGGCCGTATGAGCATATGTGTCGTGCTAGTTTAATTTTGTGTTATTTAATTTGGGTTTACATGTGTGTAGATTGTTATACATTTCTGGGTAATTTTTACTTGGCGACTATAAAGTAGTAAAGCTGTCCTTGTAGAGCCAATGGGAATTTTCCGCCATTTTCCCCAAACCAATGAACATGCAGAAGCGCCTTTTGCTGTCCAATTGAAAAAAATGACGTGCTGGACCCACCAATGAGGTTTAAACACAACCATAGCGCTCAGGCTGACATACAAAATCATTTCTTTTCCCAAAACAACATTGTAACAATGGATCTTACGTAAATGAACACAATCAGCCCAAAGAAGCGCCGACTTAGAGGATGTTCAATTAAATAATTATACATTTTAATCAAAACGTTTTATAAATGTCTGATTGTCTGGAGTTTATTTTTAAACGCAATATATTATTAATTTGCTGGCATGACAATGTTTATATTTCATCCGTTTCAAGAATCTCTGTAACTTAAAAAACAAATTAATGTGTCATATTTCAGATAAACTTGCTTAGCCAAAATTTACTATATATGCTTATACAGAAATTAACTAGAAAATATTTATAGGAAACATATCAGATAATGTGCATATATCAGATACATTGTTCTTTTCCAGACTTCATTTAAACGATTAGGTCCAACGTGAATTGTTATTTTTGTTTGTATACCCAAATCCTACAGCAATTGCTGGTCTTAAATTTAAAGACATTTAAATCTTTTCATTTATCATATTTTAAAAAATAAATAAAAAGGACAAAGTGACATCCATGGAAGTAGTGAATTTATTGATGTGTTTCCCACTTGAAGCCATTTTCCACTGGATTCATTATATTTTAGTTTTAATAAATGAATCTTATATTGTTTGCCCCTAACCCCTACAGCCATTTCCACAAGCAGGCAATGACAAGGTCCAAAACTGGAGCCATTCAGGTGCATAGTGAAAGTCACATACAGAAATACTGTCACAGGAAGAGGGGAAAATAGATTACAAAAAAGAACAAACTTAAAAATATATATATCATAACATCTCATATAAGAACAATGAACACCACAGGTTGTCCTTGATTAAAGCCAATGATTGCAACATCAACTATACAGCCATACAAAGACATTGCTAAGAAGGGGAGAAAACATTTTTTGTATTATTTGCCTTTTTATAAGTGGACATGCACAACATTTGCTTTTACCTGCTTTGGCCCCCAGCTGGCTAACTTTTAATAAGGTCTTGCCTTTATCATAAATTGCAAGGGTCTGTCCATGTAGGACTTATATAATAAACTATACATATTCTTTTATTATAATTACAGAATACTCCTGTAATACTCTGTTCTCTTTGATTTAAACAATGTGTGCAAATTTTGCCACACTATAAAACTCCCCATGTCATTTCTTATTATGCAGCTATAACATGAAAATGCAGAATAATTATGATACATTTAGCCAATGATGAATGCAAACATTTCAGGTCAGATTTACTCTTATAAAAAGGGAGTGCCCGAGTGTGTTGAAAAAAGCAAGAGAAAAACATTCATTGAGTAGAATTTGAGATGTTTCAGTGTGATATGGGAGACTGGAGGCCCCTAACTTGTGGCCCTTACTGCTTTAAAGCATTGAACAATGACTATCTGTAGGGGCTGCACTATATCATTGGCCCAAGTATATGACATCATAATCAAAAGATTAAAACAAATTTTGTGGTGATGTACAATAACTGGCAGACTGTTAAGCCATTCTGTGTCAATCATTCATTTCATCCTACATAGGTGATGGTATCACATGTTTAGACAGGGAATATCAGTCCTTTAATCTCAAATCTTAAACCTCTATCCCAACCAAGATTTAAGCTCTGGAGGGAAAATGACTATGAATAAATTTATCTATTCTTTCTATTTATGTATATTGTGTTTTAATAATTACAAAGTAAATGAAGTAATGATTTTGTTTTCATATTTACTGACTCACTATACATTTAAGTTGTTACAAATAACCTTCATATACAAGCAATCTATTGGGAAAAAGTACATTTGACGGCCAGCAATAGTGTAGATAAAATTGCTGTGTCTTAAAATTGATTGTTTTGGCTTTACTGTACCACTATTGACTTGATTAAAACTGAATTAAAAAAAATTAACATCTAAAACAAATTGTTTTAATTACATGTCAATGCAAAATCATTTCCAGGCTAATTTACAGAATCACACGGTTCTGATGTAAAACCTTAAATAAAATGTCTTTTAAAGAATAAAGAAGTTGCAGGAGCCCAAAACTGGCTCTGTGATACAACAGTAGCAGTATTAGTAGTAGTAGCGTAATTAAACCATTGGTTTTTGTTTTCTTTAAGGAACCAGAATATGCATTTCAAATGCATGAAATGATTTGAAGATAGCAGTTTCATAATTGGTCAGTAGTATGTTCACCCCTTAAGCTCCACAGAAGCCCTGATGGCTAAATTTGCATCTGTTCCAGGTATTTGTATGTGGGGTTCTCGTAGCCGTGGTTCTGCATCTTGCTAAGGTGGCGCTCTTCTGGGGACAGCATGGGGTCAACCTGTCACACAGAAAGAAGATTTAAATCATCTGTACTTCTAAAAAGATGTGTCTACAGAGCTTCTAATGCTTTAGCGACTTTACATACTGGTATTACTATCATTACATTATTGCCTTAAGTGTTGGGCACTTTTTGGACCAATCTAACATTACGAAATAGCAACATACTATCTGTAAGTTGTAGTAAACTGGCATTCACCATTGCATTGTGCTTTGTTTATGCTTCTTTAATACAGATTTTTATTCACTGACATTTTTCTGAATTTCTAATAACACAGTTTATTAGTTCTGTACAGTACAAACAGTGTTTCCCCTTGCTGTAAATAACACAACTCTGTGAAGAACTCAGTTGTGAAGTAGAGTAACACCTGTATGTAGCTGTAGTGTGTACACAGCCATCAGTATGAATGTTGTGATTCATGAAATACCTGGATGTAAAAGAACTAAACTTTTCTTTAAACTTGCTTGCTTGCCCTTCAGGGTCCTTAACAAAAGCTTCATATCATCCTTGGTAGAGATTAAGAGAGTAATTGTCTAGCCTTCTCATACCTACCTTCAAGGATGTATTGAAAACAATGAAAGTCAATGATTAAATAGCAGGCATGACCGTTGACTCACCTCCACAATGCCATGACTGATGGTGCCATACTGCCTCTTCCGCAGCAGCACAAGACTGATTACAATCACCGTCGCTATGGCCACCGTAATCACCAGTAAGCCAATCAGAGCGTTGCTTCCGAAGCTGAAGTCATCTACCAGAGGACGGAACACTTCCTGCTCTGATCCACGGCTGAACTGTGAGAGAAAGACAAACAAGCATATTTACACTGCAAAGCACAAACAGCTACATCAAACATGATTAAAAGAGATCAGAGTTTTCAGAGTGTTGTATGCTGCTAGCACTGCTAAGGCAGGGGACGAATACAGTAACTTCTGTAACAGTGAGGCAACAATAGTTGCCATGGCTACATAATATGCTGTAATTGGTACTGGAAGGGAACCAATGAATTACCTGCAAAGGACAAAGATGAAATCGATGGGGAGAAATTTCTTGAATATTCTCTGAAATTTCACCACACATACACAACAAAATTTTTTCCAATCCTTTCGAACACCTAAGTTCTCCTAAGTGGAGATTTCCACCTTCACAGACATTTCTTGAAAGAAGAGTAAACGGAAGGTATCTTTGTCACAAAAATTAAGCCTGTGTGGTTTTCAAAGGTCTTCTGTCGTTTCAAGTAAGTCTATTTGAGTCAGAATAAACTTCTGTTATTATAAACTCACTCAAGTCATTCCAAACCTGTATGGATCACAACAGGAAAAATTCTCTTTTTGTGTTCCAAGTAAGTGTTTGGAAAACATGAGGGTGAATAAATTAAAACAGACTTTTGTACTTACTAGTACTTTTTTACCTCTCTTTTACCTCTCACTTTTTTGCCTCTCTTTTACCGTGCTTTGCCAAGTACTACAAAGGACTAATGAGGGCTCTGACTGGCCATTTCAGAACACAAATGTTTAGTGCTCAGTTCCATTTGTGTGAAGCCTAATGATGATAATAATGAACAATGAACTATATCTAATGAACATGCTCATGCATTTACTTTATAAACATGCACACACATTGTAGAAACTTGTTGACAAACAATACAAAGTAATAAATTATGTAATGCTTTTATTTGCTCACAGATAAAACAGAAGAGGCTTACTACAAACCCCAAAATCCAATTAAACAAGCAGCTAACAGTACCATATTTTGGCCACTTGGAGCACTGTACTTACCTGAGGATCAACACCATTCAAAATCACTTCCTTAACATCCAGAGTTTCATCAATTACCTGTCAACACAGACAGGGCAGTCTCAATTACTTTCCTGGTAACTATATAGTAAAGTGCAAGTGTGAAGTTTAAGTTAAGTGCCTGTATGTGTTGTGCAGTACAGAAGCATTTCTGTGTGTTTACTGCAGCAGATAGAAATCAAGTACTGTGAGCAAATCCAAAAATGGACCAATCAAACCTCTCATACTAAATCAATACAGTGACTGCTTTCATTAATTAACAGATGTTTATATTTTTGGCAGGGGTAAACAGTTGTCAATCCAAATACTTGTCCCTTTTATCTTGTATTTTACATGCAACACAAAATTCAAGCCAGCAGCTATCAGAGAATATTTGATTAAATTAGTTTTACCTTGAGATACAAATAGAAGTTTAGTTTAAATGTTTAAAAATAAATCTCTGATAGCTCCTCATGGTGCTGGAGTGATTAACAGGCTGAAACACAACCAGCACAAGCAAAACCCCTTGTGATCATGCAGAACAAAAATCCAGCACAGCTCTTTAGAACCTCACTAGATCCTTGTGGTTTGAGGAATGTGACTGGGAAATGTGTGAAAGTGGCATGCAATGAATGTTGGGATATGAATGAGATAAGACTGCATTAAACAAGATTTCCCAAAAGGGAAATACCAGTGCTTCGAAGGCAGCAAAGAAACAGCATCAACGTTTTACCTAAATCTGTTTTGTGCTGACTGTGTATGAGATTCAACATTATGTGTCAAAGGCTGAATAGAGTCTGTATGTTTGAGTGGTTTGAGCTTGATGAAAATTTAAGGAAGAAAAAAAGTTTAATTTTAATGCAATACTCCCTTGCAAGCACTGTAAACAAAGCAACATGGCAGAGTTTGCTATTTACATCAATGATTAAAGACTAACTATTTTATTACTGAAATATAATTAAATAAATATAAATAAGTGTTTTACGAAGAAGTGTTTTATTATTATTTATTAGTGTTATTATTATTTATGTTATTAGTTGTGTGTTTGCAGACATTTGATGAGCATGATCAGTTTATCTGCCATACAAAGTGTTGTGTAGTTTGAGTGGTCTCACCACGTTCTCATTGATCTTGCTGTTACTCTTGCTGTTGATGATTTTTTCCTCTGCTCCAATCAGACCATCAAGGTTGTTCATGCCAGAGCCTGCAAACACAACAGCCAATCAGAGACAAGTGTTTACAAATGTCACATCACACTTTAGTGATCAAGAGTAGCTGCCATCAACAAAATAACCTCAATTTTATCTTATGTTATTAATATGTAAGAAACTTAAACCCCACTAATTACTAAGATCTCCTGGACCAGCCCAAACAAGCTCAGTGGAAACATTTGGCTGAGAGTAAATAGGTGTGATCTACTGTGGTCAGAAGGTCTCATTCCTGATAGCATTAGAGCTTAGACATCCTGTGAGCACTTGTTTCTAATAACAGCTCTATAAATACATCAACCTACATGTTCAAATGATTCATAACACACAGTCTATGGGAAAGTCTACGCGAGTTACTGTTTGTAACCTATTTTACTTCCATAATGAGATTTCAAGCTATTCAAAGAGAAAACAATGTAGGTTGGCTTTTTTAGTCCATGGGGAATTGATTATATTGTAAAAGGTGGCCAAGCATACAAGAATGAAGCCAGATCTAAAAGAATTTGCAGTGGATTGTGAAAAATTACACATTTTGTTGCGGGAATCAGGAAATATTTGAATCTCCACCTGCAGGGAACCAAGAGTGACCAGGATGTGGGGGTTGAGCTCCAGATCATCTCTTCTTTATGAAATCTATAATTGCTTGCCATTATTGATAAAATTATTACATTAACCAGCATATAATTACTAACAAATATTACAAATGTTAGACATTCTGATGAGATTACACACTGATGACATGTACGATAAGACCTCAAACATTCATTTTTAAGGATATTGATACCATTAAACCTGTATACATTCTATAGGTTTAAACCTTTATTTTACATGGCTAAAATGAACACTTATTTCCTATTACGACATTGATGAAATCTCATTGGCTAAGATCAGAACAATGCCACCCACATTCATTGTTTAACTGTTAAAGCAGCAGGTCACCACCATTAAAAGATTAACTGTATGTTCAGCTGCTGTCACAAGGTCTGGTGAGAAGGGTTTACAGCTTAAACCACGACTGATCCACTGGCCAACAAAACAAGCACGCAACATTCAAGCACAACCCCAGTAGCGCACACACTAGTCCTGGTATGTCACACCAACATTGAGGAAAGGCGCATCAATGTGACATTTAAAACTCACAAATGAAATGACAAAACATCTAGATATTTATATTGAAGAAGTTTTTAGTGGTGCTGGCAAAGCAAAATCTACCACCTTGATGCTAGTGTCATCCGGGTGGTTCCACAGTATTGTTATGCGGATACTAGGGTGGTTTCTATTGGCCCAGGTTAAAGTAGCTCATAGGCATTTATGATATTCTGATCCCTAGATTTGAATTTATGACTCATTTTAACTTCCACTAGGCAAAAAGTCTGATGGCTTAGAAAATAGCACGCATCTTGCATCTCTAGCTATGATTTATGTGTGTAGCACATACAGTGCAGGACAGGTTACTGTATTGTATAGGTAATAGCAGTGCTTTCCTTAATTAGCCAAGTGAAAGTTTTTAGTTCTACTCATAAACGTTGGAACCACATGGTTCATTGGTAAACAGGCTGATGTTCAAACAAATTATAAATGACAACAGCACTCCTGCAACAGAACGGCTAAAATCAACGAGGTGCTATTGTGAGGAGTGCCAGATAACAGAACAGCAATGAGAAGAGACGAGGCCAAATACTTAATGAAAACCTTGTAGACAAATGAATGCTAAGGAGGTGTCGACAGGGAGCCGGGTCTGAATGCAGCTACGCTAGCAGGTTATTTGTCTTTCTGACACAAGCAGCTAGTGAGGCAGGCTTAACTGCTTTACTGCACAGCACATTTACTCAGGACTCATTTGCCGATCTAAACAGCTAATTAGCTTAACAAGCTGTCTGGACTTTTCATTAAGCAAAGTGTTTCCGGAAAGACAGAGGGAATGGGATATTTCGTCTTTCCGTTCGTGGGAGCGACTGAGTGAGAAAAACAGAACAAGATGGCAGACGGAGATAGAAGACTGCAAAAACACAAGATGTGTTTGGACAAATGCAAGGATGAAGCAGTAAAATGAGAGAACAGATGATAACAGAGGCCTATGCTAGTAGGGCTGGGTAAAAACACTATACAAATGATATTATATTAAACAATACAAAAACAGTTTGCTGTATTATTTGGGATTTTCATTTGAATGATCCAATATAGATTCTTAAATGACTGATCTTTTAATCCATGTCTGTTTTAGTGGGTGACTTTGAGACTGCAGTTTAAGTGTTTCCCACTTAAAGATAAAATAAATTATAACATTTCTCTTGCCAGCCCTATACTACACTTCTCTCAGTTTTGCTGTTTTCTGTCTCAAGGCACATAATTGATTGAGCCACCTCCTGCCCTGGCCTCATAGGCTATAATACAGAGGACCTCATTATGCCTTCTCTTGTCACAGAACAATGTTCCCATTTGAACCTACGGCCCTGATCTCTCCATACGTAAATTCTCCTCGTTTAAAAGAGGCCACAATTGTGAAAGGGATGGATGTCATTTGAATAGGTCTGTACAGTTCATCAAGTTAATAATGCGGTGAATTAGCTAAATATTCCCAAATCAAACTAGACTTTTATTTTTTTAATATTCTTTGACACCTTTTGATGTGTGTTCCACTAAATAGACCTTTTATCTATTCTTTTGAAGAAAGAGTTTATTTTTTCAATTTTTTATTTGGTCATCATCTGTGAAGATAAGCTGTCATCAGGCAATGGCCAAAAAAATGAGGAATACGCAAGTGTAACACTAACACAAATTTGCATTGTCACAGTTAAATGACAAACTGCGTTGATACCCAGCCCTATGTGCAAGAACCAGAAAAGCAGAAAAAAGCAAAGAGCAAACACAACATTTGTGAAGCTGAACTAAACAAAAGACAAAAAAGGTTAAGCAGCAAAGACCCACCTTTCTTGAAGGCACGAGGGGGTTCAGAGAGATCGCCTAGGCATTGCGTACAAGCAAAGACAAAAGAAAATATTGGAACAGAAAACAGAGAAAAACCCATGTGAGTAAAAAGAGAAGTAGTCAGGATTATTAAGCTGTGTCTACAGACAGGGAGGTGAATCCTGTGGGGACAGTATGATAAAGAAAAACATATAAAACAGGGATAATAAAAAAAAAATCAGGATGCGTTTCTGGACTGGCCTGTCACAATAAAAGCCCTCCTGGGCTCTGATGTGTTTATTGCTCTTTTAAGAATTTTGTGCCTTAATTTTGCACATTTTGTACTTTCCTTCAAGGCTTGACAGGCCCAGGCAGGACAGAATGAGTAAATGAGCATGACTGCTTTTAGAAAGACATTCAAAAAAGTGCTTCAAAGCACTTCGCTGCAGCGAAGCACCAGAGCCACAGGCTTTATGATTTTAGTCAAACTTCAAACTTCAAATGACGTGCTGTTAAAGGCGATGCCGATGGGGATTCAGGCAGGCTTAGAAAAGAAACCCAAGGCTCAAGAGCAACATTTAGACTTTAGGGCATTATTTGGCAATTAGAAACATTATACCTGCTGGGCATAGAGAAGAGGAGAGAGAGATAGGCAGACCTCTAGCACTGGCTACAAACAGGAGACTCTTAAAACAAGAGTCAGTCAAAGAAGCAGCCATAATGTGTTAATGAGGAACTGTTGAATGAAAAATATTTCTACTGCAATCTTGTAGTAGATCAGCTCTACAGGCATCATAAGGTTAGGATTAAGCACTATCTGCCTGTCAGTCTCAAATCAGGGCATCTTCCTGCAATAGGCCTTCTTACTGACAGTGGTGGGAATGCCAAATTACAGAAGGAACATTATTTGCTGCATTGCAGCACTGGCATAAAACTTAGGGCAATGTGGCCATACTTAAAGTTTGTGGTAAACCATGAGGCAACCATAAATATTTCACTGAATAAATACTTTTAAACCAGAAACTTACCCTCAGGTTCAGGGTGGGAACCCAGAGAGTTGACCTGGAAGGGGTGGAAGGGCTTTCCCTCAAAGGCAGGAGCCTCCATGCTCTCCTCAGAGGACACAGTGACATCAGGCTGAGATTCAGAAATGGAGGACAGGAACTGGTCCATGTCTGCCTTTTGATCCTGGTAAACTAACTGGAGAACTTCATCTAAGACAGAGAAAACAAGGAACACAGTTAAAAATCACAAAGGAAAGAGATGGAAGGAATCACCTATTAAAAAAATCTTCTATTATATAAACTCTCAAATGAGACACAAAGCAGTCCATAACACAAGCAATTATTTATTGTGTTGGTCCATACTGCAGCACTTGTCAACACTACATGTCCATGTGTGTGTATGTGTGTGTGTGTTTGTGTGTGTGTGTGTGAGTGAGATAGCTAATCAGAAGCTAAGCCATTTGTACAGCTGTAATTATCTTAACATCTGGTGTAAGACAGAGACATTATTCACAAGAATACAGTATAGAGAAGAATGTTTGTATTTGGTTATCAAATTATAACTAGGGAAGCTATTACATAGACCACACAGTAAAGCCCTCAGTTTGTTTGATGTTTGTTGGGTTGGTTGGTGTAAAAATTCTTTTAAACTCAAGTGGTTCGTGGTGCAATGCTAACTTCTATAGTAATGCATCTGTGGCAGATATATTGTAGTAAAAAGGGACATTAGATGGAAAATTAAATGCTGGAACCTTATTATGGGTTGTTATTTAGCAATAATAATAAACAGCTGTCGTTAGTACCAGGGCTGGGCTAATTTTTGATTATCAATATCAAATAATTTGCCTAAAAATACCCTGTATGCTGTATGATAACATGGTTCTGATTATTTACACACGAAAAATTAATTGTATATTATTTAAAACAACACTTTAACTGTTCAATTTTCCCTTCCATTTAAAGTGTTCTGAAGTAACAGTCTGAAACAATATATAGTCACATGACAATAGAAAAATATCCACCTAAAATGTCCCAACCTGACTTCCTGTCATTCAACTTTGACTTCCTGTCTTCCTGTTATTTTCATGCTCCTTGCCCACAGTTCCTCCTCTCCTTTCCAAAACATGTTCATAAGCTTCCCCCTTAGTCAGACGTTTACACTTACCAATCTCATCCTCGATCCCCTCAGTGACGAAGGGCACCTTGTAGAGAAGAGACAGGCTCTGGTTCATCCTCTCTTCGATCACCCGCAGGTGGGTCATCACCTAGGAAACCCAGACACTGACGTTAAAACTGCACTCTATTTGCACAAACAGAAGTTGCATCTTGCAGAACTGAACCTTTATTCTAAACAAGCCTGTAAAATGACACATCCTTAGTTTTGAAAGGATTAGCATTGTAAAGTATTTGTTGCGATCATTTTAACTAAATATTGAGGAAAGACAAAAGGGGGACTCATTGTGTGGAAAATGCTTAGAGTGATTTTGCGTTTGAGACTGTGTGCAAGCAACCACGCCTGTTTCTTTGTTATTGCTACATTTGTGTGCAATGCTCAAATACCAGCAACAGATGGCAATGAAGGGCCTGTCAAAACTGAAACCAAAAATACAGAGGAAAAATGCTTTGATATTTTCTTGCAGACTTTTAAAGCACATGTCTTTATGTTAGCCTGCCAATCATACCCAGACTTCAACATAGTTGAGGGGGCTGCTGTAACAGACAGCTCTCCCATTTCTCAAAAACACAGGGTTATATAAAGTACAACCTCTCAAGTCTGTTGAACTGCTATTTTTTGCACGTAAACACTAAGTGCTTATTTAAACCTACATGAGACTTCTGTTCTTACAGGAATGGTTTACCACAAAATGGCCATTTATTTACCCACATGTCATTCTAAAACTCATATGACAAGCACAAAAGGAGAAAGTCAGTCACCAGCGGCTGTCAAACTCCAAAACGCACCATTGAAATAGCCGATGTGCCTTCTCAGGTCATACAATAGCTTTGTTTGAGGAACAGACCAACAGACCAATTGTTTATACTGTATATCTTCCCCACTGACAAGTCTGAATGGCTCAAATAACATTTGCTCTGCCACATATTCAAATCTTGCATTATTAACTGCTTTATCTCAGAACACACACCTGAAAGAAGTGGAAGAATATTTCTAATTAAACCTAAACTAAACGGGAAATGCCATTCATCAGTAAACAAAAACAATATATAAACTGTGAATGTGAGTTTGGTTTTCATGGTCCTCAGATCTATGCACACCTCTCAGCCTGTGCCATGTTCAGTCTCCACAAACATCAATGCTGACCGAGGTAAGTCTGGAATGCAAATTACAAAGCCATCTTATTGGCTCGGATTATATTTTACAGCCAATCAGATTGCTACACTTGATGTTACAAAAGACCTGTGTAGTGTTAATCTTTGACAAAGGGTTCAAGAGAATCCGGTCATGTAAACCTACTCACACTCTCTCATACAATCCAGTCAACTTCAAGATCACACAATTAAAAAAAACCTGTTTGTAGACCACCCAATGGAATTGCACAAATATTGTTTTGTCTCTTGTAATGTGCTATTCATTATGTGACATTTTTGTGACCGGATATTTAATGGGAGAAAAAGTATGCCATAATTTGTTTTTATCCACCCAACTGATGTTTAAAAAGTTATACATTACTTTTTATAAATACTTTTTCCAAGACACAGCCACTATAATACGACATTATTATATTGAAATGCCATAATTAAAAAATGTCAACACTGTGATGCAATGAGAACATTGCTTTTTAAGAATCTGACCAACCCTACGTTAACAGTAGCTCAACCAATGTTGTAAGTTTGGATGGGACTGTTTGTCCAGCCAATGGAAGATAAGAGTGTTTTCGTTTAGTGACATTAGTAACTTTAACATTTTATGTCTAGAGATATACTTTCATGAAACCTACTACAATTATTTTATTCACACAGGAGTTGCAAAGCAATAGCAGATTGACAATCAGTCCAATTAAGGCTAGAAAAAAGGGAAGGAATGCAGATGGGGTGACACTGACCTGAGACTTCATCTGGGCGGCTTTCTCAGGGTCCACAGCCAAGACGTGCTGATAGTGGCGAATGGTGTGTTGACGATCCTTATTCTCAGCACGTACGTACCTCTTCAGAGCCTGCAAGATACGGTGAGGCTGCAGAGAGAGGAGATAAATTGACCACAAAGGAACAAAAATGAAAGGCAGGACTAGTCAGATGGACATTTCCGGACCGCCTGATCCGTGAATCAGCGCGAAGATCAAAGCACAAGGTCCATAGAATAACGAACATAACAAAATCAGAGATGCAGAAAACAAAACTTGGCTGGAGCTTGCTTGAAGAAGGTCATTTCAGTGGTTTAAACATAACGAAGAGCACAGGTAATCCTAGATCATTAAATCACTTCAGCAGTGAAAAACTATCACCTATCACAGACTATGATCTTCTGAAGCATGAGAAGTGTAATCATTACAAGATGAGATTAGGGATTCTTAGAGGACAGTCTTCCTTAAATCTTAAATCATACAGATGTATTTTGTGGTACCGTAGTTAATATATGTGGTTATTCAAACGGAAAAGTCAATTACTATAATTGACATAATCTTTTTTATTCACATGAGATATGAGTTGTTTTTATAAGGCTACAAAAGTGGAATCAAGGGATTTAAATCCTGTCCCTTAGTGAATTATAGACCTATCAGTTTTACTCTCATAGGAAAATCTTTTTTAAGACCCTGTAGGGAAAAAACCTGGACTTGTATCTGTTAGATAAAAGATTAAGGGCAGGAACTAGTGTCCACAGAATTTAAGATTAACGTTATCTAATACAAATATACGACTTCAAAAAGTTTCTTATTTGAATGTGTGCCTGAATGTCTAATGCTTTTCTACCCCTTTTGCTTCAATTTTTTAGGTTTTTTGTTTAATTTTTAAATTTAAAGCACTTCAGCTGAGTGCCTACCCAGTTTGAGACATCTGATTTCCTCCAACACGCTGAGGTAGAGAAATGTGTCAAATCAAAATGGGCAGGTTCTGTGGTTCATGCTGCCCAAATTGGTTTGTTCTGAGCTGCAAAGCCAGCCCAGCAGGTATTTGGTCAGTACCATGTGGTTCAGTTGTGCAGCACCATTTCAACCTTTTCAGAGTGTTTTCTTATAAAAGCTCACTGGAATTTCATGGCACCAAAGCAAATGTTGAAATACAAAAATATTTAGCCGAATAAATAATTCTTATTCATATGAATATGAAACAGGAAAAACATCAACAGAGCAAACATGCTCAATCATGATCATGTAAAAGGTTTGTGTACTGGGAGGTAATGCTGGCACTCTAACAGTAAACAGTAGGTCATGGTGTAGGTTTGTGTTCACGTCTCACCCTTGGTGGGTCAGCTTGCAAGGCTGCCAGGTAGTTCTCCAGGGTCAGCCGGCGTCTGTCATTCAGCATGGCCTCCACCCGGGCGAGGTGGGTCTCCACCAGTTGCTGTTTCTCACTGGCTGCCTCCTCCTCTAGTGACTCCACCATAGCCTGGAAGTGCTGTCACGAAAAGGACTCTTACATTTTCTGAAGAAAATGTGAGTGGCGTCTGTTCATCTACCATGTTTTTTGAGGGAAGGGGTGTGTTTGGCAGGGCATTTGCTAGTCAAACAAACCTTCTCTGTCTATAATATTCTGGCTTTAAAGTTGCCATTCATTGTCCATGGAGTCCATGGAATGTTTTTGCTTATTTACCAGATGAAAATGATCCAGTCACTTTGACCAGCAATAGCATGTTTCTCCTCAAACTGCATGTTTTAACTATTAATCATATCTGTAGTTACAAGTCATAGGATGAAACTTTGGGGTTTGAGGGGATTGAAGTATGAGCAATAGCAATATTGATGCTTGCCTTAGCAAGCCCCACTTACAATACAAATCCTATGAATAAACTGTCACATCCTGACATGAAGCATCAGGCGTGGGTGTGGAGCTCACCTGAATCAGTGTCTGTCTCTCAGCTTTGGGCAGGTTCCTGGCCTGGCTCTCTGCCTCCTCCCATTCCTTCCTCACCTAAAGAGAGCAAAACAAGTCAGAGACATAATGTGAAATGTAATGTAATTAGAACAGCTACTTGATATGGTATTTCTGAGCATGTCTGTAAAGTATACAAGACTTGCGTTTCATCTTTCTGTCAACACTTCTACGAACCACAAACACCCTTGTGTGAAGCCTGGGCTTGACTTCACAGTGTGTGAAGACTGACTCTTCCTGCATAATATCACCTTCATGATCACCAGCCTCTTGTTTTTAATAACTTTACTAGTTTACTGTAAAAAGTGAACTAGTATGAATTTTATGAAATTAGAGGGCTTGATGGTATCAGTTTTTGTAATAAATTACAAAGATGTTTCACCTAAAACACCATACACTGAAGATACTTGCACCATATGACAACAGCGTGTATTTAAAAATTGAACAGGGCCAACATTGATTTTATGATAATTCATACCAGCCAAATGCAAAATGTAACTCTCACCCTCTCCATACGGTTGCGGTGCCGGATCTCCAGTTGCTCTTTGGCTTTCTGGAAGCGGCTGTGCTCCTTATCATCGGCTGGGGTCTCGAAGTACACGTCCACATCATCTGTGGGCTGAGGGGTGGGTGGTACTGAGGAGAGGAAAACAGAGAGTTTATAAACAGATAACACAGGCTTAACTCTCACCTAGTGAGCTGCCTACCTAGGAACATTTTTTGGTATCAGGGTATGTTTCTGTTCTAAGACAGTGCTGCATGTATGTTCTCTGGATCAGCTTGGCTCATAAATATTAATTAGGTGACATTCTAATTAAGTTTGTGAATGTAAGTCAATGCCTGTTTGTTCAATCACCTGTTGATGCAACCGGTTGTTAAACTTAAATTCTGTAAGTAAGTGTAAGAATTAGTTCTAGTGATAAGGGGAATTCTATTAGGGTTATTAAAGTGGAATTTAGTCACTTATGAAGTTCCATGATGGTTGGGATGTTACCTTAAAAGTTAGCTGCCTAGGTAGACAGCAGAGCACTGAGGAGTTCACTAGGTTTAACAAAGTCATAGACACAAAAGTTTAAATGCATAGACAGATGAACAGACACACAGACAAATAGGTCTAAGGGAGCAAAGAGGAGCAACATACAATAAGAGAAAAACAGACCAAAGCAAAGAATACATTTCCCACAAATTGGAACTTTGAAGGAGTCTCTTTGGTAATTCTCCTTGATTGTAAAGGAATCAGACAACCCTTCATTTTTCATTCCTTTCATCCTTGCCTCTGAATATCTCTTTTCTGACAGAATTGCACTCCTTAGCATTTAACATAGGATGTACTGCGGAACACGACACACTATGACCAAGACATGATCTAAATTCAGGCTTCCTTTGTATGCAGAAGACAAAACTGACTTGATTACACATAAGGCAGTGCACAAAAGGAAACGTCAGTTATGTGTAGTGACGAGTGAAACATGCTGTCTTTAGCTTTCAAGATAACATGGAAAATACATCATGTTAAATCAGTCATTTCATGTTGCCACAGGAAAGTTGGATCCTGACTTCCACACCTATATGGATCTTGAATATTGACATTAGAAAAATCACAGACAAAGAGGCAGCAAAGACTGAATAAGAACAGACTGTACACTGCACAAGCAAAAGTAACAAAAATAAAACAAGTTGTTGAAGCAACAATATCACTTTAACCATAGAAAATGACTGTTTGCTATGGTTCGGCTTATGAACCATAACAGCATAACAGCAAAGCAGAAACAGCAATAAAATTAGTCACCAAAGTTCAATAAATAGTTTAATTTAGCATCTAATTAGAAAATTCTTCCATCAAGTAAAGTTTAAGTTACTAGGTGAACTACCACACATAATTACAGCTGTCCAAATTCAAATTCAAATTTTATTGGTCACATACATAATCGTACACAGTATGACATGCAGTAAAATGCTTTAGCAATGGTGCAACAATGGTGCAACTTATAATGCATTAATATGAAATGTTTTTGCATCTGAAATCGCCTACTTTCATACTATATAACCTGTGAGAATCAGTATGCATAAAGAATAGTATAAACAAAAATTCAGTATGAAAGAAACAGCATGCAAGAGATACCCAAACGGTTTACTGCTTTCGGCCAGATTTTTAAGCATGAATATTCCATGGGGAGCTGCCAAATTCAATAAATTTAATATATTGAAAATACCAGAAAACTGAGCTAAGCAGTTATTTTTGATGTGATATAAGCCAAAGTGAAGTGATTCAAGTGATAGTGATTCAAGCCAAAAATGTATTCCCTAGGGTCATAATGTACATGTTTAACAACACCTGGGTGAATTCTCTTCGCAGCTGTAGTCATAGGTGAATGAACAATGCATGACAAAGAAAACATGGTGGATAAAGTGTGGCCAGGATGCGTCCATACTGAAGCCACAGATAATATGTTTATGTTAATTAACCAGGTTAAGCAGGTACTTATTCTAGCTGAGTATGTACTCCAACAGTATGCAATTTCAGACGCTGGGTGTAATCACAGGTGTGCAATCACAATTTCACAACAGTTTTCATACATTATTAGAATTTCACTGCCATTTATTGTTTTGGGGGAGACCTAAAGCTTAAGCGTCCCACATTAGGCAGTGTCTGTATGTATGTCACCCTGTAAGTCTGTCAACATGCTTGATGACTACAGGTATGGCTGTTTTAAATTCCACATCTCTTTTCACACTTAGGCAATTCAGCTTAGAGTTAGCGCTGTGAGAGACAGAAAGGGGGAGGAGCAGAGCATGTCAAAAGAGGGTGGAGTCTTCGGTGACTTGGCACATGACTTACTCAATTGTTTGCACACGGCCATGCAGTACTCCTCCGAGTCGAAATTGTTGCGGTTGCCAGCACAGCCTCCATAGATGAAGCGAACACACTTCCTCTGCTGCATGTCGAAGTGCCAGCGAGGCATAGAGGCACGGCAGGGGCCGGTCTCCGCCTCCAGAGAACAAACAGCTAACACAGGAGGGGGAGGCGAAGTTAGAGCCTCCAGCCACCAGGGGCAGCAACCAGTAATGTCCTTGAACTTAGTGGTTTTAGTTCTAATACAATTTTCCCCCATTACCCAGACATTTTCACCCGGTCACAAGTGAACCAAGCACTACAATGAATCAATCTGTTTTTCCAATAACTTTAAAGCACAAAAGTAGACAATATAAAGAATATAAAGACAAGGGTACAAGCCATTGTGCACATGTAGTTAGTGTCTTAAATCGCAATAAATTCATAATTTACTATTTAGGATGATGCTTTTACCAAGAGATCCACCAATTAAAAGTGTAGTTAATTAAGAATTACCTACTTAACAAGCTTCAGCCTAAACTTTAGCTTAAAAATCACACTGGCTTCTACAGAAGCATATGCAATCATTTACATATGCAATACAATACAATACAATCATTTATTTAGTTCAGGGCAGGTCTAAAAGGTTTACTTGTTTCTATTAAAAATAAAATTTTCTATAAATACACATAACCAAATGTGATTTTTATTTATGTGAGCCCATCTGTTGCACTCTACAGGATAAACAAGAATGCCAGACAATAAAATGAAAAAAAAACCCTTAACATTCATAAGTATCCAGGATGAACAATGCCAGAGATTTCCATAAAATGAGCAGCTGTAACTAGACAAATGAGGAAACAGGAAACAGCACTGTGCTAACCTTCTACTTCCTGCAGAGTTTTGTCCTCGTTTTGGCTCTCAGGGACTGAACCCTCTTTCTTCTTCATGTTCTTCTCCTCACTGTCTCTGTCTTCATCTTCATATACATATTGATAATCTTCCTCATTTCCATCATCCTCTTCTTCAGCTGTGTCCTCCTGAGTAGGTGGCTCGTTGGCAGCAGGTTCACTAAAGTGTGGAAACAAGTATTTTTTATATATATAACTATAAGTATTAAGTGTCTTAATTTGTTTAATTTCCAGCTGTAACTGTGCAGACAGTATATATGATGCTTTATTGACTGTGTACTGAAAACTAAATCATAGAGCATAACGAATGCAGCCACAGTTATAGTCACGCCCCCTAAATTTGACAAACCCCTCTATGTACATTTCTGGAGGTGTCTGTAGATGTTTTTCTGTTATTGGGTACAAAAAGGACAAATTGCCAAGAAAAATAGAGAGAGAAGCTGCAAGGAAATACAAGAGAACAGCAAGAACAGAACAAAAAAACTGCACAGAAAACAGACGAAGGGGAGGAGAATGTTAGAGGTTTTTATGATTTATGGAAGTGAAGTGAGCAGCTGTCAGAGGTCAAAGGCATGGCGTTCAAAATTATCCAGATGGGCAACCTAATTCGTCCTGCACAGATACGCACATTGTACACAAATACATGCAACATTTTTCAACAACTACTCAATGAACTGCAATACTATTGGACAGCTCGCAGTCATGGTAATACATCATTCTCTGATGAGCGGTCTAGGGGTGTTTTCTGCAAGAAGGATGTGAAGACCATTAAAACCGCAGTGTTTACAAAAAATGTATTGACTAATATTACAAACAGGGAATACTAATATAAAGTAATTAAATCAGGAAATACTATAAATATAAAGTAATACATTCTACAGTAATACAGTCCACTATTGTTTAGCTGTTACACAAAAACAAATTTTATTCTTGACAAGACTTGTTCAATAAACATAAAAAAAATGTTATAGTATTGCTTCAAAAACACCACGTTACCTCTCCTCCACTATTTCATCACCATCTTCATCAGTGACGGGGTCCTCCATCTCATCTTCATCCTCATCTGCCTCATCCACCTCCTTAGAGGTTAAGGTAGGGGGTGCTGCCTCCTCAGGATGTGTAGATGGGCAGCAGACATACTCAGTGCCGTAGAACTTATCGATGCCACAGGGCAGCAGCATGCCATAGCTGTGCAGGACCATGTTCCCCTTAGAGCAGGCCTACAGAGAGAAAGGAAAGAGTTATGAAAACTGACTCAACCAGTAAATGTGGTTTCAAGAACAGTCTGCTGTGTAAGAACAGTCTCAATACAGATTACTTAAACATCTGTTTCAGGATTAATAGAGACTTAATAGAGTATTTAGATATAGTTTTATACAGACACAATTAAGCTTAAAACAGCTTTAGTGGCACAACTGTTCTGACACACACAGTACAATCATTTAGTTAAAGTTACTGCCTCGCTCTACAACCAAATTACAACAACATAGCAATAATCAAATTGTTATATCTGAAATTTCTACCCCTAAATTCCTAAAATATTAAACATCCTTTAATAATCTGTTAACAACTGAACTTCACTTTGTGTTGTGTCTATCATTTCTTAATAACAACTTCTCCATCTTGACTTGTTTAGGATGCATCACACCTCAATCTAAATCACACTTTAAGGGAGAAATGCACAAGAACAAGCAATTACAAAAGGTCAAGAAGAAGAAGACTACAGAAGTTCTTAAAATAATATAAAGTTCATAAAAGAGACCATTCAGGTGATGCGAATGTAAATTGAACAGTTCATAATGACAGAAGAAAAAGAACAGTGATGGAGGTGTTTGTGTGTAAGAGATCTGGAGATCAGACAAATTACATTATGTAATTAGTGGCGTATATGACTATGAACTTGAACACTGGCTCATCATCTTACCTCTTTAGCTACTCCATGCCACTGCTGGTGGTTCACACACATGTCCATACTCTCCTTGTAGAAAAATTTACACTTCTCTGGCACCAGGAGGACGTCACTCACAAACTCACCAACTGAAAACATACAATCACAACACATACTGTTGACAA
The DNA here is from genome assembly GCA_036877545.1 of Yasuhikotakia modesta. Lineage (NCBI taxonomy): Eukaryota > Metazoa > Chordata > Actinopteri > Cypriniformes > Botiidae > Yasuhikotakia > Yasuhikotakia modesta. The sequence goes on along the minus strand of JBAJNP010000442.1, from coordinate 63,216 downwards.
GTCTTTCAAACATGTAGCTTGTTTTCCTGGTAAATCGAATACAACCGTGTTTTAACATTCTATAACCACCAAACATTTGCAAATATGGGACAAAAGAAATGCATTACAGTGTGATAATTCATCAACACATGGCCTTTTATAATGGCCTTTTATAATTTTATAATGAGCATATTTACAAATAGAGCAAGTGACATCTGAATATACATCTGGTCAGTACCAGGGAACAGGAAAGATCTGATGTACACTGCTCATCACAGCCACAGCAGAGAGTGAGAGAGCGCAAGAGCGAGAAAGAGCAAGAGTGAGAGAGAGAGAGAGAGAGAGAGAGAGAGAGAAAGCGAGAGAGAGAAAGAGTGAGAAACAGAGAGAGACAGAAGATGCGGAGTGTCTTAGGAAATGGGCATTTCACAGCGTGTGACAGCTGAAGAGCTCTGATTGAGAACATCAAATGGTCCGGTCAGGGATTGTACACCATGTGCTAGTGAGTTATTACAGACCTGATTTCAGGACAGCCGGGAGGGCAATCTGACCTCTGAGCCATAAAGAGAGAAAAGGGAGAGACAGAGAGAGATTTCATGGCCATAACACAGTACACAAAAGAATGTAGTGGACCATGCGTGGACCTGCTCATTTGGTCATATGACCACAAAACAGAACTGAGGCCAAATATGGCTGAATCCAGAGAGCTAGAGAGAGGAGGACAGGGGTGAGAAAAGGGCAGTGTTTTGGAAATGAAAGGGTTCAGAGGAAAGAGCTGGAAATAGCAGAGAACACAGCTGTCCTTCAAACCAGCCCGCTTTCACCCTGTACACACATGCACATACATTCCTGATGGTAACAGCCCCATCATCCCCTCAATAGATTAGTCGAGAGATCTTATACATGCAAACCTAACAGGCCTATCCTTGCGGTCGAGTCACAGATGACTCAACATACACAGTCAAACCCAAACAACCACAGATAATAATATTAAATATAATATCTGCTTGTTTTCACAATTTTTTTGTAATGGACAGCCGGTAACAGTTGCTGTCAATACAGCTTGTATTGAAATCAACAGAATATTCCTGTAACACAATCATCTCTACAGAACAACAGGGTAACATTACTTGATGTAATGTTATAACATCACTTGTTTCTTAGCTCTAGGGAAAAAAAGTCCTGAAAGATTCAGCACAGCTGGAATAAACAGGATATGTGAGGCAGTGCAGCATTCTGCCTCCACATTCACACACATCTCCAAAAATATCATGTGAAAATTATGCATTATACACCCATATATCACAGCAATGTGTATGTTTACATGTGACATCAATGCATCATGGGTTAAATTCAGTGGCAGCCATTTATGAATTGCTAAAAATAGATATATTTTATAGATACTTTTTGCTTTCCCGGTTAATCCTCCACTGAAATCTTGTCTTTATACCCATTTTCAATGTCATGTACAGTAACTGAACTCAACCAAGTTAAATAGTGGTTAAACATTTTCTTTAATTAATGACCTAAATTCCTGTCTTATAACAAGCGATTCTAATTCTTAAATAATAAGAATCCAGAAACAGTTAAATGAACTGCTTTACATGAAGTTCACAATCCTGCTGCACAAAACACAACAAACAAAAATATAGATAATTTAATTTTGCTGCAACTTTATTTATTAATAATGACATTTAAAACATTTGGGTCACAGTAAAAAAAAGCAGTAAGTTGGATAAAAGACAAAGCATAAGGGAGCTTTGAAACCAGACACTTTGTAGGTTGACTCATTTGTGCGTTTATTTCATCCGGGATTTTCCATTTTTTATTTAAAAAAAAATGGAAAAAAAAATGGACTGTGCATGAGTTCAGCAGATGCCAAGAGCTCGACATGTTATGGTGACTTCAGGCTCACGCACCGATCAAATGCTCTCAGATGATCCAACAATGAAATAAAATGCATTTAAGTCTGTTAAAGTCACAAAGGGAGGGAAGAAAGCCATAAAGAAGAACGACACCAAAGGACTGAGGGCAGTAGTGTGCGACTTCATAGTTTATAGCACAGTTTCTAGGCTTTGCCTTAGTACCGCATTAAAGATTTATAGCTATTACACATTAACTGCACTATAATCTCTTTCTTAACTTCTCTTTCTTAACTTCTTAACTCTGGTTGTACCTGCCATAGGCTTCGGTCATGCTGGAATCTGCTAGCATTCATCTATCTTTACACAAGAAACAGTAACATCAAATGAACTAGAATAACCTTTAGAGCAGAACATTGCTGATGTTTCTGTGACGCGAAACTGCTGTTGATGTAGCACAATCCACATTGCTAAAGAGCTGTTTATCTCAGCACCACGCCGTATTTGTGTCATTCTAGACTATTAGGGCTAAAGAGTAAAACGGTCAGCACTAAACAAAAAAAACAAACACTAGAAAACATCTGCTGACTGCCCATCAGGAATTTACCTCACCAATGACTGATAAAGAGCCAGTGCTTGAAATTTAAGAGCTGATGATCAAACGTAAGCCCTGATCTCTTGACCAGAGCAGCTTATAAAACTCTTAACAGTCTCGCGTGCAGAGTAATTACTGCAGCCTCAGGATGTCTCTCTTTAGATCATCAAGAGAACACAGCTTTGAAAAATAAACAGATCAGAGAAAGATGGGAGACAGTTAGCTTTTCACATTTTTAGAAAAATGTTAGTGGTGTTTGGTCATGCAGAAGTTTGGGCCATGATGCTAGGGTGCTGCAGCTGGTTTCCAGGGTGTTGCTATGTGGCTGGTAAGATGAATTCTGACTGGGTGATAATTCCATTTGTTAGATAGGATCACTGTCATCGCATGTTAATACCCAGTGTAAACAGTATTTAAGGTTAGTTTAAATCATGTTCTCCTGAGAGAACATAGAGATTTTTTGAAAAGACTAAAAGTGCTTTGAGAAACTCAAAGTAACAAACAACAAAGCTGCCATAACCCTGTATAATCTAACCTTTGCCTGAGGTTTAGACAGTAGGGTGCAGCAGGGTGCTGTAAGGGGAGAGGGGGCAGATTCATCTTGCATGTTACACCACCCAAACAAATCACTCTCTTTAATTAAACTCCAGGGGCCAAAATGTTGCTGAATCACAATGAAATCTCCTCATTATTAATCATGGTAAACCCTGCAGGCAAAGGAGAGGTGAGAACATGAGGTAAAGCCAAATTGAGTCTCTCTAATGTACTGACAAGTCAAGTCAAGGTTAAAAAAGTGCCTAAAAGAGGATATTTCCTCACACACAAGGGTCTGCTCTGCCAGACACGATATGCACTGTCCTTGATTATTACAAACGTCACCACTGACAGTAGCTGGCAACTCCCATATTTTAGTAGTGTTTGCCAACTATATCACTAATACTAAAAGGATCCAAGGTTTATTTAATTCCCCAACTATTAAACATTTCTTTAAACTTCAAGTGCTATAGTCAAGACACCATGAAACCTCAAATTGTACAGCTTTAGAAAGAGAAGCAAGTTACAGTGTTATCAGGCTTACAGTTTTCCATAACAAAAAAAACACATATCCAACAAACAGTGACGATGAAACATGACATCATCAGAAACTTTTGACTTTTGACCAGGCTTGTTGCTTTTAATTACACACAATTGTGGAGAAGTGTCTAGAAAGTATAGAGCCACAGTGAGTTTGAGCAACATTCCCCCACATTTTAATAAATAGACAATTTTTTTGTTATTGTTTTTGGTACAGTTTCAGTTTTTTATCTTTATCCAATTTGTAGTGTTCCACTTGAAATCAATAAATCTATTCCCATGGCAAGAGATGAAAGTTTAAAACAGTACGGAACTGCTACAGGCAATTTTAAACCATTTTGGCTTTTGCACCAAACCAGGAGATTCAATTGGCTAGCCGTCTTTCAGACAAAGCGCTGGACTGAAAGTGTGTTGTCCATCCAACCCTGTCAATCAATTTGTGGTCAATGTCAGTTGTTGTGAGTCAACATCTGCCATGCTAGCCCAACACACACAACAAAAATCAGCCATCTTGGGAAGCCTCCGACAGTCTGCCCATTTCACAGTCGGCTGACAGCGCTAATGGCTTTCTTCAGCCTGTGAGAAAGCACAACTCAATCAACTCCTCCATGAGAGGAACAATCAGAGCAGGAGAAACGAGAAGGCAGAAGCATGAGGACAGAAGCTTTTTTTCTGAAACAAATATTGCTTCTTATATGTGAGAGCATAATAGGAAAATGGGACAGATACAACAAATAAAGCATGCCGCATTGTTAATGTAGGCAAACGTTCTGTGTTTTATTTAGTTCGTGGGTCTTTTAAATTATTTTAACAACATCTGCTTTAGAAGATTTGTCTGTGATTAGACTTTTGTGAGCTGTCAGTTGGAGTCAGATGTCTGTAAAATCTTACAAGGAAAAACAAAACAAACGGTTTTGTTTGCTGTGGTGCTGTAGATTTAGCAGCGTAGACAGCACTGAGCAGTGGAAAAGCTTGAGTCAGTGGGAGGGAGGGAGAGAGAGAGACGGAGTCAGAGAGTGTAGGTCTGACAGTCCATAAGACCTAAATGACTTTGTTGCCATTGTCAATTGATGTGAATGAAAACTTCTGGCTAAGACATTGGAATTGCAGCTGCTTCTATGAACCAGTGAAAAAAAAACAATAATACACACACGCTGTCTCAAAACCCAATGGATCTCCTTTAGCCTTATGGCCTGTGTCTGAAGGGAGAAATGGGATTTTGCTTTATTACTGTACGTTCTCTAGACAGTAATGGCTTTTCACCTCCTTTGTCACCTCTTTTCAGATCAGTGCTAAGGAAACTAAAGGAAAGTAGTCACTCTACTAACTTAACTGCATTACTCACTTAATGTGACAGTCACTAGGCTGGTTTCAAAACACTCCAGCTTTTCCTGCAACACATTGCTGCTTTCAGCATGAGCTGCTGTAGCATCACAAAACACTACACAAAGTTTGGAAACATTGTCATAGTCATTTTGTTAGTAGTTACTTATATCTAAGTAATGTTTAGCTATGCTTACTACATTGAACTATGGATTCATCTGTAGTTTTTACAGTCACAGTTTCAACCAAGTACTATTTGGAAGTTTCTCCTATTTCTCCTATTTGTTTTCTAACTGTTTATTTTCAACCAGGTCAATTAATTTGTGCTTGGCAAATTTGTAGCACACTTTTCGCCACAAACCTCATTTGCATGTGAAAATATAAACTTGCAGCAAATATTCATCGTTAGTTTGCCAGAGCACTTTATTAGGGAGTCTAAAGCCAACAAAGATTCATAATGCATTGAATTTAGAAACCTGATACTTATTTTAAAACAGGTGTCTTTAACCCACTGAACTTTCTAGGAAGTTGCCCGTTTAAAATACATAATGCTTGTTATCCAAAACACTCACCAAAGCACTTGTAAGGAACCACTATGTGGGCGTGGCCCTTGCACTGCTTCTTGTCCTTTTTGCACCAGTTCTCAATCTTGACAGGCTGGTTGGCTTCCACCACATTTGTGATCCGAAGATCAGGATACATCTAAAGGGAGAAGACCAGAATTCAGTCAGAACAACAAGCAGTGATCCGTGCTTCCCAATCTCCAGACGCCATCTGCTTGAGGAACAAACTAGCGTGATTTACTCTCTCCTGGAATGGCATTAAAAGGACGGTCATGAACAAACTCAGACTGTACTGTACAGAGGGAACTGTTGTTTGTCATGTATCCAGCCTCATAACACATTATAGCAATATTTGACACAGTTGACCAAACAGGGTGTTTAATATAGCTGGGGGACAGGATGTTTTAGTGTAGAGGGTGTTAGGACGATGAAACTATGAATCTATTAGATGGAAGCTATCACCATTGCACTTTCGAACAAGACACTTAACCCCAAAAGTGTACTGCAATAGAATAGTTAGAATAGACAGAAAGCAATAAGCTACATTTTATATTGTCCCAAATAAAAGACGTCTCATAACCATGGTAAAAATCCCAGGCCTTACTTTATACTTTAATAAAATGGAGGCTAAACGCTAAAAAGATGCTAACAGATACTACTCTTAAATCTTATTTTACTCTTAAAATAAGAATAGTTTAAAAAAATGTTTTTACTTGTTTAAAAATTGAACATATACAGGTAAAACGGAATATTCAATAAATTATGTGGGACAGGGCTTAATTTTATCCATTACTAGTGAAATGCCTTGTAAAAAGTGGGCTTTACATGCATTACTGAATGCAGGAATCAAACCTGTAATCCTATGAATATCACCCCTGAGCCTTAACCACTACGCTACAGCATACCAAACAATTAGCCTTGGATAAAAGCATGCTACAGTTTGTGTGTGACATTCATTTACCTCCTGACAGTACTGCAGCACTCCCTCTTTGGTCCCAACGCAGGTCTTGGTTCCAGAAGGGTCCGGCTCCCAGTGACCGGTCTGGATGTTGATGTGCATGTTGAGTTTGCCGCAGAACATGGCGATCTGCGGCTCGGCCACTGCAAATCCAGCACCTGCGTTGGCTGCCAAAGCCTGTGGAGCAAACAGAGAGCCAGGTGAGAGAAAGAACAAGAGGAGGAAGTTAATGGCCACTCAAGCAATTCAGAAGCAATTCAAAGTGAATCAGGTTCAGACATGCCATAAGAAACCTAAAGGGGTTTGTACACCATGATGGAGTTTTTCTATATTGATATTATTCTATAATGATATATTAAAAGATATTATTCTATAATATCTTTTTCTATAATGACTAATTTGACCCAGACCTGAGGCCTGTTCAGCTATGATGAACACAAATTATGAAATAGACTAAGAAAAGTAAATTTCATTTACTGTAAATTTACTGAGAAAGAACTTTCTTACTGAGAAAGATTTTTGGACATTGAAAACCTTTTTTCTGTAACTTCATGTTTAATTTGTAATTGATTTACAGCAGATTTACAGCAGATTTTAGAAACTTCTGGTTTTACTTTATTTGATCAGACTGACATTTCTACATGAAATTGAATTTAAAATGCAAATGACCAATTTTATTTTCTATGCTGACAATCAAACACTTAGCATAGATAGCATCAAAGCTAACAAAGATGCAATAAATGCAACAAAACATCAATTCTGATTCCATAGGGTTTTAAAAAGACCTTAGTGAGTCTGTTCTTATAAAATAAGATGATTTCCAAAAGATATCATCTCAAAAGACATACTCCACATGCTTTAGTCAATGTCTGCCCTAGCAGAGAAATTTTAATTTGATCTAGTTTATTTGCTCATTGCATTATGAGTTATTCAATTGTATACATTTGTTTGCATTGTGTTCTGTGGCATGACCTTGTGCTCAGATCACAGACACTGACCTTCCTAGACGACTCTTTGAATCCTTCTAAATGCCCCAGGGACAAAACGAAGCCTCTAAACGCATCATTTCCTGCTGATGGCCGGGGCTGATCATGCCCGCTCTACTGCACAGCACATATCAGTAGGACTAAAGCAATGCCCCGCTGCTAAACATTTACTGGCTACAGCTCAGGTACACAGTACAGGGGGTTTTGGACATGGGAAAGATCTGGGACACTACGGCTGTGATTTTTGCCATTACGGTCACACATAATAGAAAAAACATGCAAAAATTTTTCAAGCCCCAGAAAAGACCAAAACCTGATTTTATGAACTTAACTGAAATCCCCCACCATCATAAGAGTGGCATTTCCCCTCTCCGTGTCCCTCTTTGTCCTTCCTGTAGATAGGACACACTCTCATTTACACTAACATGTTCTTCCTCTTCCCTGAAACAGGAAGCAGCTACGCCCAGTCTGTCATTTAAAGTCTACACAAACATTTCTTTATCAAGATCAAAGTTAAAAGGAGGATCATAACTGTAAATGTAATGAAGATTCCTCCCTTAAAATGGGAGTAAACTAACCTTTCATTAGTGCAACTGCAAAGCAATTAAAGGGGCAGTGCATTATATTTAAACCTTGCGTTTTTGTCAAATGGGAAGTCGGGTTACAGCCCAGACATGTTGAACTTGAAACGCTGTGTAACATGTCTCAACATACCAATAAGTTTGTTTTGTTTGACAGGATAGAGCAAATTAAAGAACTTATGCTTAAGAAATTCTAAATTGCTTAAAAAAACAGACACATGGCAGAAGTTACTACCCAAAATATAAAATTATTATTATTGAAAACTATTTAAAACATTCTTGAACTAATAAATTTTATTCTATTCTAATTTTAGAATAAAAATCGTATTAAAACGAATAAAGTACATTAAATGAACAGTGAACAGTGGATATGAACTAACTCAAAGCTGCTTTCATAGACTGAGCAAAATGGCAAAATATTTTGACCTGTGTTTGTGTTCATTGGCAGACAGCAGCATAGCATGTGATGCAGGATAAGTTGACGATTTCACTAAAAATGTGATAAGCATGTGGAAAAAGGGGGAACACACTGCTGCTCAATAAAACAAAAACACTTATAAACCAACAGAGCTGTCAATGTTGTCTAATTGCTTCATTAAATAAACTAAGTAAATAACTAAAGTGTTCCAGGGACTAAACTTATCTATCATAAGTAACACTACAATTTAACTCAAGTGAACTTAAAACTGTAACAAAAAGCCTATAACCCAAACCTATAATAATAAAACATTACTGATAACTCTCAGCAATATTATTTATAAGCCAGTCTAACATTGCAGACCCAATAGTAGATATTATGACTCTGATCCGGCACAATCGTCATAAGTTCAGAACCAAGTGCACATTTCCTATGACAACGAAGCAGGCGGATCAGGAGGGTGTTGAAACACGGCTGAGCGCTGGCATCCACGCCTAAACACACAGCATCATGCCTTTACAAAAAAATGGGAGTAGAGAGAGACAGGAAAATCAAAGGAAAAGTACAGAGAGAGAAACAACATTGTAAAATGGTAGCAGCCCAGTGGAGGGCAAGAACGCCCCAGTAAACCACACAGTTAAATGACAGATGTGACAGCTTCATCTTTCCAAAACAATTTCGCTCCACCACAATCCCTCTTTCTCATGCCCCTTCTCATCTCCTTGACATTGTCATATACTTCTACTGTATATAAACAGTCAGAGGCGTCTTCGCTGTAGGTCCAAACAATACATGTGAAGACATTTATTAATCCATCCAGTTTTATGAACCACTTTCATGATGGCTTTATGTGCTTTTCAGAGCATTTTCACTTGTCTGAATTATTCTTTTAAAGTAGACCTGCATAATTAGAATGATCAGACACATTACTTATGTATAAATGCTGAGTGTGGCACTTTAATGGCGCTACTGACAGATATTGAACAAATAAATTGGCTAAATAACTATAATCTTTCATTGCACAAAAACTATTACAGCCTTCACAAAAAAGGACACTCACAGATTGCACATAATAGCGGGAACACTGCTCACAGCAGGCTATTTATCTGACAGTAATTGTCCTAAAATTTATTGAAGGTGATGAATTAGAAAAGTGACACTTTGACGGGTTTATCACTGGCACTTTAAAAGGGAAGCATCTAGAGACTTATCTTCGAGTGAGATTTAGCAGTCTGACTGTTTCAGAGTATTGGGATTCACATTTTGTGGATGTTGAGCGTTTACATTTTTAGGAGCCCAAATAATAGTACTTTATAGAGTTTGCATAGTAAACTGTAAGAAAACGATATTAAAAAAGTAGTTGTATTAACTAGTAAACCTCACTAACCAGTTTTTAGATGACCAACCTTCCCAGTCCCTATACATTTTCTTTGCTTTCTGTCACTATCCACAGCATTCCTAATTCCTCTCCACAAACACCAGCTTGTGGCTTCTTCAGATGCCTGTTTTATTATGTTATGGTTGCTGAACAATTAGAAAGGCAAAGAACAGGGAGTCCTGAAAGAGATGAAAGATAAGCAAGAGAGACAGGAGACAGACAAGAAGATAAATGAGTAAGGTCAGCGTTGGACAAACACATTGAAATCTAAAGGCCTATATTTGTTAGCAATACAGGCTACAAAACTCTTTCGTTAGTTGCAACAGCAGCAGAAAGTGGAAGATAACAAGCAGCAGTCCATTTCTACAGCACTTTAACTCTGACACTCACACACATACAAACATTGGAAAAAGAACAAGAGACCTCCGGGGGAGAGTCAGAAATAGAGCATAAGCAAACGAACATAAGAGAAGGTAGACTGCCATGTGCCTTCTCATCTCAAATGTGCTGAGGCCACGAACTCACTTTAAACATTTAAAACACACACGCCGCATGAAAACATTGTGTTTGAGGCAGAATAAGGAACTGGGCAGTAGGCAGGAGTTTAGGAAAGAAATACGAGGCACCCAAGGGGAGGTTCCAAAACTGCCGTCACTAATGGACAAACACAAACAACAGAGACTTTGTGTGGAAATGAGTCCCTCTGTCTATCAAGTCTGACCTCATTTACTGCAAACACAAACCACCAGTTTCATTTTGAATATCCCCTCATTCATACTTGGAAGCTGTATGGAAATGTGACTGTAGTGCCGAAGCTGAACTTCCTGTTATGTTGCCTCTAAGCGTTCTACATTACTGCCGTTAAATTCACACAGACCTGAGATTACACTCCCTATCCAAATGTATCCTGTAACAGAACACAAGCATATGTAAAATACCACTGCTAAGGGAGAAGAGAGAGAGAGAGCAAGAGGGAGAGAGAGCAAGAGGGAGAGAGACATCCCCCTCATTTTCTTCGTATAATGGACAAGTTCATTATACAATTATTTGCATATTTAGTCTTATAATTTATCTAGCCATTTTTATTATGGTTGGTTAATGTTACATTGCAACTCATTTCAACTTAATTTGTTATACACCCTTTCCTTCATAATTGCCGCTACCATTTTCTCATTTGCATCATGTTATTTTATGCACATTTTTACATTTCATATACATTTAATTATCATTATACTATTTTACATTGGCATTTTTTGTTATGGCTAAACTGAAACGAAAAAGGAAAGGAAGCTTCTAAAAAAAGAAAAGAGTTTCTCTGCTCTGAGTACAGCTTGATTTATATCCCTCACCTCACCACATCTTTATTGCAAAGGGTGGATTCTGTATCACACCCTCTAAATGCACCACCCAAAGATTTAACATGCACAAAACACACGAAAACTGTACACACACAAATACAATTTACCTGAAGCAGTTACTATATTTATATGACAGCCTCTCGCTTAAATATTGCATTAGCAGTGCCAGTGGCACACCTATATGAACTGCTATTTTCAGGTACAATGTTCACATAAGAAGGGACAGCAATGACGCAGTCTGCTGTCTGAAAACACCCCTGCCTTCATGTCCTTTGAAGCATGTGTGGCTTCTGGGTTTCTATTTTAAACAGTCAGAAAACTACCCAGCAAGATCAAAACAGAGCGCCCACACCTCAGACTGGGCAAAAACACAAGTGACATTCCTAAAAAACACAAACAGTCCCTTCCACCTAAATCCAAAAATGTTCTTAATCAGCTTTTACAATGTGTGTCCATCTGTGGGCTGCTTTTAAACCAGTTGTAACCTGTCTGAGTCCTGCAGGGGTGATGTGAACCAGACCAAACAGTCCACGGTGGGTCCAGCCCACACAGCCTCCTGAAATCTCCTGCGGCCACAGGCACCTGTTTGTGATGACTGCCAAGGTAAAGTACACAAACATTACTGTATTAATGTTAAAGGAATCTCTGGTCTGGGTAGTCTGTGAAAACAAAAACACAGAATAAAGCAAGATGAAAATTAATGATAGTATTGCTCCAGGCTGTCACATCACTGGGATTCCCAGAATGCTTTGCGTGCAACCATGAGAAAGAATGCCTGACATGGTTAAGACTGTTTAATCCACTGCATTCACAGTGCAAGTGTCACAAACGTTATATTGACACAGTGTTATTGATCGGGAAGAATCTAGCATGACACTGATCTGACAAAAAGCCAAAAACCCAGACAGGAAAAGCAAAAGACATTTGCCTATCTGCTTTGAATATGTCCTTTTCACAAGGTTTAACAATCTGTCTACTGCACAATCCTGACCTTTAAATCAGGCTTAGTGGCACATCTGAGCAAACAGAAGCAAACGACCGCCTGTTCTAACACAAAGACAAAGGTGTGTGTGGAACTTCACAACTACCCCATTGTTAGTCTAGAAACATGACGTCATGTTTGCAGACAAGACCACATTCACACCGCAAGACAAAGCTCCCAATTCCAATTGCCTAAAGTTACCTACATGGCATTATAAATGCATGATGTACTCTACGCAAATGTCAGATTCAAAGTGACATTTCTCGTTCACACTGTTGCCCTGTTAACAGATCTGAGTCACATGTGAGGGAAATCTTTGGTCCACATGAATGTGCTGTGTACAAACAGGCAAAACCCCCACGCTAAATCACAACAGAGAAAAAAGGAAGCAGCTTAAAAATATTACGAAACTATCCCTTGAATGATGATGTACATGATTGTGAAAATGTCAAATTCTTCAGTCCCCACAGGGTTAGTCACTGATTGTCAAACACTGCTGAAGTGAGACAGCTCAGCTTACTGAGAAACTCATAGTTCCTGGTCCATTCCAAGCAAGTAAGAACAGTTTGAACTGCATTCAGCTTTACTCCTGCAAACACACAATCTAAAGTGGCCCCAAAAATGATTTAAACTCTAATATAATTAAAAACATAACACAAAAAAAAAATTTGTAAAAAAATTACACAAAAATTGTTTTAACTGCTGAAACATTACACATGACATAATGAAAACAGGATTTCTGTTTGTTAAATATTACCTGAAGACGCAGTTACTGGGATGAGCTAAACATGTGGCCACTTACAGTGAATACGAGAGAAATTGACTTCATTTACCTACTAATGTAACAGCCATTGATAGGTGATAGTTGGACAATTAGTAATGGCTAGAATGCCTATTATCATCATTACTGTTATTATAATTTTTATAAGTTATTTTTAGATGCACCTCAAGTGTTACATTTTGGGGCAAAAACACATGCGTAATGCACAATGAGATACCTCAATAAATCATCTGTGTCCTCTGGGATACTTGGCCAATGTCACAGGAAACACAAGCTCATCTCTACAGGGGTGTGAACCAGTTCAGTGTGACAAGTGACAATTTCATGGACAGCTGTGTGTGTTTGAGGGTGTCTGTGCACTCCTCAGAGTGTAGGAGTCTCTCTCCCTATGGTTCATTAGTCTTACTCCATCACAGAAGGTGTGGCAGTGTACCTCTGCATCAAATGGAAAAGTACTAAAAAAGAAAAGGTCTGGCATGAATCAGTGCCAAGCTCTCAAACTTGGACATCACATGATAACAATGTCAGCATTATTTATAAAAATGATCACTCGCACAATTACAGTACAATGCTCCATTCTGTTCCAGGGCTATTCTGTTATACACTCAGAGCTTGGGTGAAACTACATTATCCAAAATCTCCTTCCAAAATTGCTTATTTGAAATAAGGATCCAAACATTGTGGGCCGTCTACTTGGGCAGCCCATGCAAACTTGCAAAATACAAAATCTGTTCCAAAGGATTATGAAACATTATGCTGCATTTTAATACAGCCTATTTAGCCAAGTTCTAAGAAAGCCCTGCATGCCTTCACAAAGATGGCAAACTGAGATAAACTGAGATTATGTCTGTAAAAAAACTTCTAATGACTTAAAATGAAACAGTCAAGTAAAAATATTTTTACTATTGTTAGCTTTGCTATTGACAAACTATTTTAATCAGTATAGCCTTCAGTATACTTCTTCATGTGTGTACCACCATTTGTGTGGCATGCTGCTGCCTAAGAAGAGTGTTCCAAATCAGTCACTTATGAGGTTCCATGATGGAGTGCATGACTGTGAAGACATCAGACATCACAGGCAGCTCACCAGGCTTTGGAACAAAGTTAGAGAGAGAATTTCAGTCAGAGAAGAGACCTGTGTGCTCTCAAACTGTGGTTCTGCTGACATAAATGACGACTTGTTCAAGTGTCCTCATCTCTATGGAAACACCTCAGAGGCATCTAAGCTATTGGCACACAAAGACAGAGAGAGAAAGAGAGAGAGAGAGAGAGAGAGAGAGAGATGATGTGTGGATGTGTATCTAGAAGGCTTTGAGAACATACTCACAGCTGCATTTCCCTAAAGCCAAAACAAGCTAGGACACCTAAAATTGCCAGCACAGAAGTACTTACAAACACAAACTTTGTTTTAAAAGACACCCTGTCCAGAAAACAAATGCGCACACACAGCCAATAAAGGCCGGAAAGCCCCAAAGGCTCGATTTAATGCTAGCTGTGTTACGAAATGCATCAGAAGGCAATTCATAACAACCCAGGTAAACTGTCATGTTCCATAATCATTTTTTTCTTCAGGTGAAACACTGTCATGCTGGAACAACAATTTCAAGAGAATTTTGCTGAGCAAGTTAGATATTATAAACAGTTTTACAGCTACCTGAATAATAACACTGTTTACTGGTAGAGAAATTTAAAGATAGCTATTAACCATTGGCTGCTTGGATTACTGCAAGTATGCCTGTTAAACACAGTGCGTAGGACGTAGCCCTTCTAACTAATTTGCATACTTGCACAGTATATCACTCTGGCTTTTACACAATAAACAGTGGTTTTCTGAAAGAATGTAAGCCAATAACTCTGCTTTAAATCAAAATGCTTTATTTCTTTCTTGAAACACATTTAATCTCATATTAAAAGAAAGAAAAACACTATTCTTTGCTGTGAATTGAGAGCAGCTTGAGTGGGGCTTTCAAAGGTCAAAGGTGAAGGGATGTGTCTCTGCCAGCCCCCGGGTCACAGTTTTCCCAGCATGCTCAGTGACCCTAACACACACACACACACTATACACACACACTACAATGTAACAGCTGCATGTCACCCTAAAAATTGGGACATTACTAGAATACCTATAAAAACAAGTCAATCAATCTTAATGACACTATAAACAGGACGGTTTTATGTTTACCTGGCTATAGTCAGATACAATTCTCGGGGAAGGGTTTACGATGATTTACTGTGTATGGAATACTTTGAAGTCGTGACTTCTCAAAGAAGGTTTCACAGCACAAACTTTAGTCACTCTTAATAATTGTCTAGTCAATGTGAAGTCATTCTTGAAAAATGGACAGAAAAAAATCTGAAACAAATTACTAAGACACATTGTGAAGCAAAATAGAGACAGACTTCCCGATCCACTGCTCAGGTGTGTTGATATGAAGGAGTTTAAAAGCCATCTGACAGCAGACAGTCACAGTACTGCCAACATGACCTTATTAAAGTAATCAATGTGACTTTCAGACAAGAGGAGCAAGAGAGGAAGAAACCCACAGGGCTGAGTGAAAGCTAAATCATTCCAGCATTTATTACTTGTATTTTCTGCTCGGCTCGCCGTTTTAAAATACAGCGCTGCTTTCTCCTGCCAATGTGTGAGAAATCAGCAGGCCTCGGTGAATGCTCGCTCTCTCAGAATTCAGCATAACGGTTGAGAAAACTAAAAATACCATTTCATAATGACACTCAATCTACCGCAGTGGAAACGCCAGCGAGCCCGCTAAACACCTTCTCAGATGGAAGCGTGGAATCTTCAAGCAAGGGATGAAACGGCAATAAATCAATGCAACTTTAAAATTAAACGCACCACTGACTGTAAATAACTAGCGGCAAATTCCCCTGCTGCCAATAACTAGCAATCTTCAGCTGAAACAAAAGGGTTTTGTTTTTTTGTTTTGTATTGCAAATGTATTCCTGTTCTGAAGGTTTCATTTGAATGTGTTTATCATTATATAACATCTGTTTTCCTGTATCTCTGAGGCACCCTGATGAGACAAAACATTCAACCCTGTGACCACAAAAATAATCATAGTTGATTTAATTATCAGTACTATAAATTCATATCAAGAACATTTTGACTTAGAGTTTTATGTAGACATAGTCTAACGCTCAAGGCTCCACCCTATTTAATACAGGATTATTACCCGAGTTTATTACTAGTATCTAGTGCATAAACTAGATATAGGATAGCTAGAAATTTCACCAGATGCTGTTCCAGGTGTGTAACATCTGTAGCTCTGCATGCATCCAAAAAAACTTCCAAAGAATCCTAGCATTAAAACTAACATGTTAAATTTATTTTTAACAAGCTTATTTCCAGGACATGTCAGTCTTAACAGTTTATGTGACACATTTCATAGAATGTGTTGTGAAGCTGACACAATGTGACAGTCTTTCCATAAAGGCTGCTAATAAAAGATGAAACAAACTATTGCACCTGACAACAAACTAATAGATATACACACTCATTTAACATCCAAAAAAGTTAGTCCACCAGAACAAAAGGCAATTAATTATAGGAGTCCTTAAGACACAGTAAAATAAACTTTTTTCCTACATGTCTGTTTATTTCTAAAGGTCGTCCAAAAAAATCTAAATAAAAATGTGTGGCATATGACATTTGACAGCTGGTATTTGAAATGGATGTGTGTGTGAGTGTGTGTGTCCATCTTTCAGATCCATCTTTCCCCACAGCGTTGTGTGAGATTCTCATGCTTTTAGATGCATAAGCGCTTCTGTTATGTAGCTCGGCTTCTTTCCCCCCCGAGTGTGTCTCTGTGCCATGTGACAGGTTGAACCCCTCGGCCCTCTCAATCCAGGCTTAGCATCCACGTGTCTCTGAGAGGATTACATTCCTGACATCACCACACCAGATGTGATGACAGAAATAGATGCTTTCCCACAGGAGGCAGTAGTGACCAACGCTCCACAGCCAAATCAACAGGATGACCACCCACCCCGCAGTCCTCATCTCTGCCATCCACACAGGTGTCAAAATCTTCTCACCATCATTCTCTGAAGCCCTTCCTCTGATTATCACCTCCTATATACCCTCTTCCTCGCAACAGCTTCTACTTCCAAATCCTCTTACATCCATACTATGTTTCTTTGGTGGCCTGGGTCACACAATGAATAAATGTCTTTGGTCAACTCTCACTTTATTAACAACAACAATCACGCTTGCAATGTTATATTTACAGTGGAAGTAGGTGTGAGGTTTTTTTTTTTACAAACTAAGGGACGAAATAATTTTCTCAAGTACAGTTTGAAAAATGTCAAAAATGTTGATAAAGCCTGTTTTTTACCTGAAATATTCTGTTTATCGGTTAGGTTCCAGCACATTGTAGATTCAGCACATATCCTGCAACCATAAATTCTTTGCAAGCGTGAACACCTGTTTTGCAGGAGGTGGACTCTCTTAACCTGGCACTCTGCAGCAAGTCTGACGTTTAAGTAGGAAAATCAACTGCAAGGTAAAGTGAATATTTGGGGGCGCTTTGAATGCAGTCGTTTGAGCGCTTATTTTCACATTGCTTGCTTGTCTCTCAGCATTTAAGAGCAGGATTAAGCAGCAGCACACACTGATTGGCCCACTGCTTGCCGAGTGTAGACCTTGGGATTTCTAAGAAACAACCTGTGTCTGCTTCACAATGACCAATCTCTCTCTCGTTCTTGTTTTCTGTATGAACACATCTAATATCAGCATGCAGTGTAATACAAGTTTGCTGCTTTATACACTGCAATAACATCAACATAAAGTCAATGAAGTCAACACCCCCCCCCTCACCAGTTTGAATGTATTGCATTGTGGGATACGGCAATCCACAGTGCTCTGTTGTATACTGCACATTTGAGTCACTGAGTCAAGTCATTGGGTATACGGAAAAATTTGCCTAGTGTACAGTGCAAAAACTGTAGAAGTAACACAGCAGTAGGAAAATTTCAGCATGTATGATACACAGGGCAGAGAAAAAAGGAAAAAGGTTGCAGAACAAATATGGATAGAATGTTGGAGCTCAGTTTGAGAGGTGGTGCTGTGAAATAGAGTTTACTTTATTCTGAGGGTACCCATGTATGTGTACAGGAACTGACCTGACAGCACAGGGAAATCTGTTAAGTCCAAATCTCACTTCTGTTCTATTTCTGAAAACCTCAGAAGGACAATGTAGACTGAGGGGAAGTTTGTGTGTGCATTTGTGTGTGTTTGAAAAGGAACCAAACCTTATCAGAGAACACCAGCATCCATATCACACAAAAACACCTTACAGTCACAGAAACAGAATGAGACACACAAAAAAAGGACCCTGGCAATACCGTGTTTCCAAGTTGCCATGGCAATGTCATGGGTGCATCAAAGGATAGTATGGTACTATGGTATTACTATGGGTCATTTTGGTAACTGGCCATACTACATTTTGACATTTTAATATGCATGCTATGCCAAAGCATTTCAATTTTGAAATCTACCATGGTATAAAACAAATCTATGCCAAACCGATGGTGTACTGTCTTACACCATCACTGCAAACTGTTAAGGCCATTGTCCTTTCTAAATAAGAGACCTGGAAATACTCCATCCTAAAATATTACAATTATCAAAATATATTTTTATAATGTTATAAATTATATTATTATATATTTGGACAAAATGATTTAATAGACAGATGGATGAACAGACAGACTGACTGATTGATTGGCAGGCAGGCAGGGCGTAAATTACATTAGCAAAATTTGAATGGTGGGGAAGTGAAAGAGTGCACCTATCAACAAAATAATTCCACATCATGAAAAAAGCACCACTGTACTGCCATTTGGGAGGGAAGAACCAGATTAGACAATAAATAATGACACAGAGTAGAAACTGGGAGAAGGGAGAAGAAACTAATATAATAAAATAATGCATCTAATGGAGGAAATATATGCCCCACAACCACCCAGTGCAAATGCATCTTTCTCCCTCCTCATTTGCTGCTCCGCCCACCTCACAACCTCCAAGGTCAAAGTTAAACAGATCATTGAGTCTCGTGATCCACCCCCTGCTCTGCCTCTCTCAGCACCTCACACACAGACAGCGTTTTCTTTAAGGTACCGGAAGAGAGTGGACGGCAGCCATCTTTATCACACAGAGGGATGAATCATAATAAATAAATAGAGTTTGGACATGGGTGTTTGTCTCTACACTGTGGAGGAGGAATAGATGGTTTAAAGCTGATGTGGGCAGTGCATTACTACAGTACATGAAACCCTTGTGGGGACATGAAGAAAAATGATTTCTTAAAGATGAAGCGTGTAATTATTTTGATATTAAAATACTGTCTCCTATCCCAGCTTCAAATGCAGAGACAACTGGAAGCGAGCCATCTGTAGGTCGAGGAAAAGAGTAAATACTGTGAATCTGTGAAAACTGCTGTTTTTTAATCATTCCTATTCAAAGGACCACGCTCCTTACTAAAAGTACACCTTGAGTGGTAAAAAGAAAAAGGTGATGTGACATAAAATCTTTTCATGAGATTCACCAGAAGGCTGGAAAGATACGTTAAGTAGCTGAGTCATGCATGTTTGTGTATGGATCCACAAAGCAGAGTCTTAATTCATTCAGCCTCAGGCCAGTCTCCTGTCACGTTGTCTTTCTCTGCAAACTATACAAGAGCTCTCTCTCTCTCTAAAACTCACCACTGGTGATCCACTCAATAACCCAGACAAAAACAATGCTTTAAAGATTCCCCTCCATGACAAACATCCTTTCCCACTCAACTGGAGCAGGATGTGAAATGTTACATTATACTAGCCCTGGAGTGATGATGAAGTTGTACCTGTGGGCAGCGGGGGAGGTGGCAAGTCAGCTGCCAGTGTGAATTTCATCATAATTAGCAACGAATCATAAAAAGCCTTTCAATAAATCACGGAGTGATAATTTTATTGCAGTGACAAACTACATTCACAATCTGTCAAGGCTTTGAATTTGGAATTTATTGTAGCTTTAAGATGATAATAAGCTCATTTATTTTTCCTGCATTACAGTAAGCACGGGTATTTGACGAGACATGTGGAAAGCCATTCATTCAATTACAAAAAAAATATTTGCATAGAATAATCGTACAAACACTGTATAACTTAAGAAACATCAGGAACACTAATGAGATGACAGTTAATGACATTTAATCTAGGCTAAGAAAGTCATAGGCCAAAGTATATTGCAGCATAAATTGGCACCAGTGGTTTTGACAGTCAACTTTTCACAATGCTTTCACAATGCTTTTGAAAATCAAAGTTCTTGCTTCAATTTTGAACAAATCAGGTACCCAGACATTTGGCTGTGTGCGTGACTCGATATAAGTCAATTTGCAATACTTTGTTCTTAGAGAAAATTAGCAATAATTACTTAATTTCTCAAAAGTGAGCTGTGATCATTTGCATTAACTGACATGGTTGAATTTTAAATAGAAATAATTTTATCAACAAGATGGATCCTATCTGACCTATCTATCTAAAAAAGCACAAGAATACCCGTCCACCTGATTTAATGCAAACATTAGCAATTTGGGTGCCAGCAACAGTTCATTACAGCTTATGGACTGCATGTTGTCTACACTGGCATTTTTGCAGAGGCCTCCTATTTAAGGTGGCTATCTACAATTTTTTACTTTGCACTGTGGCCAGGCAAAATGACACTTTTAAATTACATTTTTGGGATTATTTTCCCAAAAGTGGCCTGGAGGGGCAAGTTTCTAAGAAGAAAGACATTTCTAAAAGTATTGTAATGGTTGGCGCACCCCAGGCATACCAGCCTGGAAATGTAAGCGCTATGTGCAGAGAGATGAGGAAACAAACAGTAAGGGCTATGCCTGCCACAAGCAGTGCTTTGAATTCCCTAGAGAGTGCACCTCCGCTGTTTTGAATGAGTGTAACATATTCTCCACGGCACATTGCATCAGCCCATTGCCCTGCTTAAACCTCTTCATCCGAGTTCCCTCTCTCCATTTTGCCACCACCAAAACTTCTTGCACTCTTATTCCACTTCTGAGGATGTTGTATATCTCCACACGACAGGCATTCAGCTGTAGGCCTCTCTCAAAGGCTCCTTCATCTCATCCCGCTCTCCTCACATACATCATACAGCAGGATGGAGGAGCAGAATCTGCCTGCAGTGATTTTAGATTGGACGGTTCTCCGCGGACACTGCCACCAGTAACAGCAGCTTTGAGTGTCACTCTATGGACAACAGATCCACAAGCTGCTTATATCCGGCCCATTTGAAGAAGATGAACTTCAAACTTTCACACAAGCAGAATTTGCCGTTTGTGGACCCTCCAGAAGCTGATCCGAGGGGTCGGAATACAGGCTGCTTTGATTTCCGCAGCGCAGCCAATCGTGTTCTCCGCCTGTATCTGTTTTGCTGAAAGTGCTGCATCAGTGTTGGCTGGGCTTTTGGTGGTTCAGCAGCACTGATTCGGGTCTCTGGGGTGTATACAGTTACAGCAAGCTGATCTGCTCCCTGCTCACCTCCCCACAACTGACAATTTCATCTCTATCCCTCCTCTCCTGCATTAGACCAAACCACACCAGAACTCATCACACATAGAAGGTAAATTCACAACGTGACTTGTCATCAGCTGAAATAATGTTAACAGCTTGGTCCAGATGCACTTATTATGTTTAAATGCGTAAACATTGTAGATGTTTATACTTTATACTTTGTGGCCCAAAGTATACAGACAAACCTTTTAGCAGAATGGCTATCAGTTTGCTAGATTTTTGTATATTGATTTTATTTCAACTGGACAAAAAATGTAAACTTACAACTGTGAAAATCATTCAAATGTATTTTTACCAAACAGCTTCCTTTCATTTTTTTATTATCAGTTAGCACATACATAATACAACCTCTGGGAAAAAATCATAGTCAAAACCTGAGGAACATTATAACCCTGACTAATTCAAATTAGGGCCAATTGTATTCTTAGTTTGCTGTTAATGGCACTGGTCATTTTATTTCACAGTTAAGTAATAGACTCATTAACCGAGCAGCTAATCAACAATAACATGACATAGCAGTTTGGCTAGTACGGGTGGCAGAGATGATGCTGTGTACTTGGGACAGAGTGACAGAGGGCCTGTAATGATTGCTCTTTCCTCTTAAAGACACATAACTAAAGATCTCTAAGCTCGGTGAGCATAATCACTGCTGAATGAGACAGGCCCATCTCTGAACAGAGACCTGTGGTTAGAATTCAAATAAAAACCACAACAAGGAGGGGCTGCAAATCACAGCCTGAGCTGAATTCAAATGAAGACAACAAACCCCACATGAAATTTACAAACGCATTTGATCATGTAAATTAAAGTGAGCACCATGCAGGGGTTTGTTCTATTCCCAATTCATTTGCTGCCACTCCTACCAGAGCAAAAACAAGCAGTTTGACAGACAAGAGAGAATGACTACAGGAGTAATCTTCACCTAAAGGCATCTAAATCCAGAACAGAGAAAGAGACGAAAAACAACACACACCATTATGAACAGACACACTAAAATAGAGCTGTAAAGCAAACACATGAGCAAACTAATAACCGACATGTGGACACACCAAGGCCATGTGCAGTATGAAATATTAACACTGCTTAATTTGAAGTGTGAATACAATAGCAACAATGGACATATTTAAATAGTACTATGCACCAATGTTGTTATACAACCTCAATAAGTATTTCAACTATTAGTGGCATCAACAAAATAAATACATTTATATAACAATTTGATGTCAAATGTCATAACTTCAGTCGACTCATTTAAATAAAAAAGCAGTATTAAATTCATGGCTGATGTTGTATAGTGAATATTTTGTGAGCAATAGGCATTTTGAGCATTCTAATCATAGTGTGTTATGACATTCTAAACATGCAGAGATAATGAACATAACATACAGATGGAGCCAAAATTACAGACGGCCACAAATATGGACCATAGGCAAATATGGTTAATATGAAATGATGAAATGTGTGTGTGTGTGTGTGTGTGTTTGAACACAACATGTTCCTGAATAAGACAGCAAATGTTTTATTCATATGTGAACACATGCAGAGGAGATGAGTCACAACCCATTCAAACGCAACGGGTATACAAGCCACACACATGCAAGCTCACAACCATACATGTATTCAACTCCTCCACAAAATCCATCACATCTTCCAAAAGCAAAGCTGCGACAAATCTCTGAGGCTCAGTTAAGGCTGGAATGCACGGCAGGCATTTGCACTAAAGTGGCAAACGCACCATTTCTGCGAGTCTTTGATGGTTAGGAGTCTAAATTTGTGATGAGCTGAGCTACAGGAGGTAACAGCACCAGCCTCATTCTCGTACAAAGAAAATCTAGCCGTATAAGCGCAGGATAATAGGAGTGAGCGCAGAGCCTGGGAGACAGAGATTCGGATGGATTGCAAAAGCAACCTGCCTGTCGAGCTGCTATATTTGACTTTCTTCCCATGCTGCCGGTCCTTAAGAGGACCTGAACCAGGAGACATGTTCAGACAAGACACAGAGCAATAACAGATGCAAACAGACACATTCACAGCAGCCTCCAGATAGACAGATAAGACAGACAGAAGAAAACCTCAGGGACAGCAAAAACTAAAACCTAAAGCACACTCGTTTATCTTCCACTATACTTAAACATCATTAGTAGAGACCCACCTGCACTAGAAAAATCTACCACTAGCCCGACTGTGGAAAAAAAATCTTATATTAAGCCCTCAGAACATAAATGGTAAAATCTAAATAAGCATCCAATGTAACGTGACTGTACCATTCTTAAACAAAACAATCTCATGGCAATTTTACATTTAGCACTTTAAAGAGTGGCAAAAAAGACATGATGATAAACATCTAAAAACAAGTATTCTCACATAAGTAAAATTAGTTAAGGTCATATAAAATTACTTTCTAATCTAATATAGCATTTTTTTCTAATCCTGCCCTAAGTCACAAACAATAAATGGTAAACAATCAGTGCAGTGGTAAGTCAGGAAAAATGTTAGTGACTAATGTACAGCTCAGTTCTTGGCTTGCGAAAACGAGGGCGTGGCAATCAAGGTGTGCTGGTGCTTGTATATCATATCAGTAATGGAAGGGTGGAGCATTCGTAGTAAGCATGTTTCCATCCTTCTTCCACTGAGCACAGAGTGTGTCTTACAGCTAAGAGGATTTGAAAGTGTCTCTCTAAGCACTGAGCTCAGGATGAGCATCAGGGTGGAGTTAACATGGCTTAAGCTATAGGAAACAGTAAATGGCTGACAGAACCAATCACTGACGAACACCTATCTAACAATAGTGTTGACGTACATTTAAATTCACGTTTGTTTGCCAAGATCTGAAAACCTTTATCCACTGCCTTATCAAAACAAACATGGCTACACATGAACACCGGGTTTAAAATTAGCACTCACCAACCTTAACATGCAAGTCAATAGGGGTTTTGGCAGGTAAATTAAACTGGTTAACATTTGTTATCTTAAACATGGCATCGACCCTGGCTAAGAACTATTAGCAGGTGTGGCAAAAGTACATCTTGGCTGAATCATACTCCTTGGCCACATGGTTCAGCATTTAGACACTGAGGCAGGAATGTACTATAAGCTTCAACCAAAGGTTCAACCAAACCTTTATATGACAGAAATATCCAAACCATCCTACATCTAAATGCTAGTGGATTTGTTTGATAGCTTAATAATGGATATTAAACGAAGAACATTATTATTCCAATGTCCTGAAGACTTTACCATTCTATGTACCTTGCTCTTATACAACTGACAATAAAAGTGACTTCACACAAAGGACAAACTCCAGTCAAAGTAGCACTATTATAGACAAGAGGTTAGCATCCAAAGGAGGCCACAATGATAAAATTACTGTCTGTTTTTATCGTGTTTTGTTGAGTCTTGTTGTCTGTCATTGTATCTAACAAACACACGCATCTATCCGAATCGGGTCCTCGTGTGCTGGTCCGGCACCTTGCACCTATTCAGAGCTGACAATAACCCTCTTACCCGTGTTCATTCATCACTCCTGGGCTGAGTGTGCTATTAAAAGCCCTCCTAACACATCTATACAATGAAGTCTGCATACAAATAGACTGTGTGGCAATAAGTGCAGACACCATCACCACTGAAAACAAACCACACACCCAAGGAAAAACAGATAAAAGATATTTTAGCTGGTTACCCAAACACAGGTGGGGGAACAGCCCTCATCAGACCTGGTTTATAAAGTGTCAGTCCTGCTCCTTGAAACTTTGAAACCTATTGATTTATATTAGGGTTGATAGATTTAGCCAAAATTGACTAGATGAATTGACTGAAGACTGAAATTAAGTTTGTGAAATATCATAATGAATGCAACAAAAAATACAAGATAACATTGTTTTATGGATTTGACCATGAAAAGTGGACATTGCATACCAAAACTAAGCCTGATGGTGGAGGAGGGGTTGAAAAACAAGAGTCAAGTTTGTTTCACATTACATTTACACTAAAATGGGTTAAATTTGATTTAATGACTTGAGAATATTTTATACACTGCTTGCCATGTATCATTACAAAAGCCCAGAGTCACAACATCAGAGCAGTGCTACTACACTGCGTAAAAGAGCACAAAACCTCCCACTTGTCCAAAGAAACAGATATACAGGCTCAGCTTTCTCTTTCTTTTAAATTCCCTGGTTTTGCAACTAAATTCAGTCCAATGCAGTGTTATCACTGAGTTATCAAGGAATTCAGATTACTGATAATCATTATGTTTGTACAGCTGTAAAAATGTGGAAAACCAAGCCTGTGCTTTGTGCTCTGATGTTTGAACACAAAGATTGTGCCTATGTAAGTAACAACAGTAATTCAAATAACTAATACTTAAAGAGAAAATCATTTAAATTAATATCAGAGAGCTTTAGGTCTGCTTCACACTCAATTAATATTTATTTACATTTACATTAATATTCTTTACATTATCTGACAGAAAGAAAAAATGTCCAGTTACAATGCCAGCTGTACTAGGATAAATGAGATGATCTTTTGTTGTTAATTTAAAAAAAATACTGAATAAGAAATATTAATATATTTGAACATGTTTCCTTCTATAAAATAAACAATTTTGGAACTGTTTGTTTTTGACATCCAATATAAAATTTGTGCCCTGAAGCACAACTAGCTGAAAAACACTGATCTCACTCTATAAAAAAATGAAATAAGGACACTGGATGAGTTAGAGAAACATAACACTGAATCCAAGCTCACAACAGCTTCAAAGAGCTAACATCAGAAAACCACCACTTGATACAATTTAACACATTCTCCAATCTGCAATATAATAAAATAACACCAGGAAAAGGAGACAAGCAATCAATCCCATCTCTGGATGTTTCAATATATGCAGGTTTTCTCTGCAGTTTATGCAGTGATTACTCAGGGGCTGTACAGCACCTCTGCAGAACTTTCCAGACCAGGTCATAAATCAGGTCCGAGGTCAAGGAGACTTGCCAGCTCAGCATCACCCTCCACAACCCTCACCCGACACTTGCTCCCAAAATAACATATTACCATGGTAATCTTACACCCCAGAAAGTATCAGGTAAACATAATCAGGGATACAAAGAGTCAAATGCGTAACAAAGAGAAAAGCATTGACAACAGAAATAGAATAGGGTCAGAATATTGATCCAAATGTAAAATGATTCTTTGATTTTCCTCTATAATGCTAATCAGCACATATGAATAAACATTGCCGCACCTCGCAAGTAATCGTGACAGTGAGTTTCACACATACACACACACACACGTCCTTTATTTAAATGCATCAATTAGGCAAGAACCCAGAAAAATTTGCTCATTGTAATGTGTGCAATGAAATATACTTTATTTTTGGCATTATAAAGAATTTTTTATAATTAGTTATAATTATGCCCACAGGCTGAGCTGACATCTTTTTGAATTAACACTCCATAAGAGAGAAGTGTTATATTGGAACAAATATAAAAGCACAGGACAAGTCTCCAGTGCAGCTGTGGTTAGGTGAGATTCTTTAAAAACACGTCTCTTCCTTTAATGATCATCAAGGAGAGCTGTGCAAGATCTGCAATGTATGAGCCTGAATTTTTTTTTATATACATTTGTAAAATAACACAATACAGTACCAGATGCAAAACTAAATTCCTTTAGCATCATTTTATTCACATTTACTGTGTGACGGTCATCTTCTATTTAACAAATAACTATTCTTACAGCTTTAAGCAAATATTTTATGCCCTTAGTTTTGGCCTTCATATTGTTTATCATAAATGTTTATTTAATTTTGTACTGTTACTATAATTTAAAATAATCTGTGTTTTAAGAAATCCGGTGTTTAAGCTTTAATGCAAGTTTGTAGCTTAAACTTTGATCTTATCTGGGTATTCTCTGGACATTTGACATCCCTTTGTGTGTAATGGAGTTAAAAAGGAGATTTGGGCACAGCTAGCTGTTAAAAAGGACTCTATTCTCAAAAGCACACATTCCACACTCGCAATGAAGGACTTTAAACAGACACAGTGACAGAATCAATGCTTTGGTTGCACTTTTCCAATTCAACATGTAAACAGCAGAGATTAACAACTGACAAGAGGACAGTAAAAACACTAAAGCTTCAGCTCACAGCCTAATAAAAGACAATTATCCATTTACTACATACAGGTTTGTTTCTTAAATAAAAAAAACAAATTTGTAAAAACAATTAATACCTGAAAGGTTTTTAAATAAATACACAATTATTTCTTCTCTGCTACTCGAGGGGTCTAACTAATCACATTAAAGGGACTTCACAGTTTTGATTTTATAGACTAGACCTAATACACGAAATGATTACTAGACCTACAAATGTCAGCAGACGAACATTAGTGTAAACATTAAGAGAAAATCTGAGAATTACGAAACATAAAAATAAAATAATGCGCACAAACCTCAACGTATCCGGCCAAGCTGGGGACAGCTATGGCCAAAATCAGCACAGACACTGCGGGGGTAAAACCCATCTTCATAGGCTCCTCTCTGCTTCAACTTGGCTGAATCTATCCGATTCTTATAAGCGGCTACAAAACAGAAAACAGCTCAGTAAATGATCCTCGAGTGTTCGTGTTTTCCTACTGTGAGACGATCCAGCTTTCAGCGCAGTCGCTGGGTATGCGAGTATGTCTCCGCCTGCCGCGGGATCGGCTGGAGCTCTATATCAGGATCAAGCGCGCCACCGGCAGTCTGATTCTGGACCTGCCGGAAATGACGCATGCTGCTGTCGTCCACTAAGTATACATGTTTACTGGGTAAATTCGGCTATTGTACTTCCATTACAAAATTGTAATAATGTTAATTTGGTTTAATTTTCCTCTAACAATGTACGTTAAAATACCATTACTGTTAAACTGGGACTAGTTATCACAGTTCTAGTCCACTGCATAGTTTAATATGATTACAATTTAAGTCAAACTACTTTGTTGGCATGATTATTTTAAGTACTGTATTGCCAAAGAGTGTAAGATATTTTGTTTTTTACAGCCTTAAAAACAAAATATCTTACACTCTCTTAAGTCACGCCTTCTCCAACACATTATTGCATAGATTGTGCCTTCCACGAGTCATAAACATATAAATCTAGAAGATATAAATTTAAACAAATATATTTTGACCAATTTAGTAATTGCTATCAGAATATGAATAAAGGTTCAACCAGCATATCAAAAATTCTGGAAAAAAAAATCACCCACACTGCCTTTAAAGTGTGTTAAGGGGTTTCAAGTTTTTAAGGTGTTAAAGGTGTGGAAAAAGTGGTACTTAAATAATTTACAACAACAATAATGATACAAAAATGTTGTATGCTATGTTTTCAACAGTGCCCGAGGTTGCGTAACTTTATTTCAGTGTGGATGAGAAGCCTTCTGACCTCGAAAGTTATCCATCCTACAATCACACATAGAGTGGCTCGTAATGTTACATGGGTTGTAATGGACGCTTCTCCTAAAATGATTCATGGCTGATTCCGCAAAGGGAATTTCAACCATGACGTCAGGAAACTATTGCGTTTTGCGTTATGCTGCATTCAGCAGCTAGGTGTCAGACTAAGTTAAAGACGGCAGCTATATTGGCCAGGACAACGTACTCTAAATCCATATATAAAATTATATGGAAAGTCTTTATCCACAACTACAAATGGACAATGATTTTACTAAATAGAAATAGGTCTTATCTTATTTCCTATCATACTACTTGTTTACGAGGCTAATTGAGTATAGAAATGCAGGTTTAATTATTTTGTACCATGTTAGGGAAATTCTCCAAGAAAATAAGAGAACAGAATACTCCAGGAAATAATAATTTTTAAAAGTGCTAAAAGAAAGTTCTGAAAAAGAAAGTTTTAGATAAAGTACAGTACATGTTAGACACTGTCACCGCAATTCATGTCAGCCACCTGTTTATGTCACTGACAGCAAGCAGAAAAGTAGACAGAGCCTTTTGTGCTTGCGGCTGTTATACAATACACTGTCTGCCTCTCCAATTGGAACACATTTCCAGAATACAACTGGCAATAAATCTGACATGGAGCCTTTAAAGTCAATTGTCATGTTTGTATTATGTATTGAATGGTGTAGGCCATTGAATAGAGAAAATAATATTATGTATTGCACAGCTTACACTTTGCAGTAAAGTTCTGTAGCAGAATATGTGCTGTTTATTTTTAATAGATTTTTAGCCAACCCAAGGTCTCCAATATATAATGAATTGAATAATTGAAAATCCTGGCCTAAAAACCAACTTGAGACTCCTAAACGAATAAAATAAAAGGCAGTTATAGCTTAATGGTTAAAGAATCAGACCAATGGTTGCAGGCTTGATTCCCATGGTTCCTGTGGGTCCCAGGTTCGATGATTGGATGCACTTGAGCAAGGCACCCTTCCCCCAGTGGCACTGCAGGGACAACTGCCCATTGCTCCTTGTGTGTGTGTGTGTGTGTTACTACTAACTGTATGGGTTAAATGCAAAAGTCAAGTATAGGTTAGGTTACCATATCTTGACAAATCATCACTTAAATCACTTTTGTCACAAATACAAATACGCTTTTACCATTCAATAAACAACTAAATGGTATCTCTTATTTTGGACATCTGCTTATGGACATCTGCTTAATTTAAAGTGAAGTGAAAGTGACGTGAAAGTGAGTCACATTTCGGTTATGCCCATAACC
>JBAJNP010000442.1:0-33029 GCA_036877545.1 Yasuhikotakia modesta | reverse complement strand
GCAGCTATCCCTGCAGCGCCCGGGGAGCAATCGGGGGTTAGGTGCCTTGCTCAAGGGCACTTCAGTTGCTATCTGCCGGTGCTGGAATCGAACCAGCAACCTATTGATTACAATACCACAACTGCCCCCCTAAAGGATGTTGTGTAATGTTAATTTGACTCATTTTTGTTTGTTAACGCTATTTACTATTTATTATACTGAATTGAATATTCGTTTAAAATATATAGCCTATTACATCATATTAAAGCGTGTTATAATTGTCAGGTACTAGGCAAAAAGTCTTTAGTAGTTCCATTTTTATGCAACAAAAACCTGTATGACGAGTTTGTATAGTTTTCAAGTTTAACGCGGGCTGTGTGCCAAAACTTAGTAAGCTGTCTACTTAGACAGCAAATGTGGTTGCTATAGGCCTATTGCTAAGTCAAAAATGCGATCTAAGCAAACAACACAGAGTGCTGAGAGACACCGCCGCACTGAGTCGCCTCTAGCAGTTTAAGCAATGAATCGATACCAACCATATACCTTCACACAAATACACAGAAATAACCTTATAGCATCTTTGAAAATAAATCGATACACGAATCTTACATCGAGAGGTTTAAGTTATTTTATATTTTAGATATTGTATTTGATCGCGCTATTTATAGGAAGTGCTCACCTGTAGTGAGTATCGCTTTAGTCACTCCCATTGAAACGTGAATCTCCCCGGAAATATTTTCTCACTGCACAGGTAGGCGATACTATCAGCCTGTTTTCGCGGAATATAAGAACATATAATTTCAATCTCTCTTTCAGTCCCTATGTTTATTTTCTAAACTTGCACGTTTGAGTTTGGTCGATGGTTCATTGATCATATTTTTATTTGGAGGCTTTAGTTTTGGTCTATGTCGTTGAATTTGTTTGGGGCGTATCGATGTTTTCAAAACTTGCCTGACCTCAGATGTGAACTGCGGCACTGTTGTCCTTACAACACACACAACTGTTCGTGTTTTTTTACAGAAGTGAACATTGTAAACAGTGAAGGTGTGTTTTTGTGCTTTCTGCTGGTAATCTCTCAAACATGGACCCTATGGATGGAGGAATGCGTTACACTCCCAATACCTCGGTAAGTGTCAGCTTTGCCTTATTAACATTTCATATTATAAATTACATTTCATATATGAACTTAACTTGCAAACATGAACACAAAATGTACATTTGTTGTATTGTATTGTGATACATTCAGTTTAAATAATGTGATGTGATGTGATAAGTTTGATACATAAGGACATGAGATGCACTTTTTCACACCGTCATTTTAACCTGAAATGTTAATTTTGCTTGAGGAGATCAAATATTATTTTCCTTAGCCCATCAATCTTTCTATTGTATTTTAGGATTTAGCTAATTCCTTTTAAAGTGAAAATGTATAAGTCATGGACGTTTTTATAGTAACTGTATGTTTCATATTCTACTTCTAGATATTGCTGTAGGAATAATCTGTATAAAGTGTTACTTTATGCACTAGCTACAAAAGTAATGAAAATTACTGGTCAGGAGGTTAAAGTTAAACCTAACATGGCAAAAGCAAATGTTTCCTGCTCTTTCATGACCTTATTTGCCCCAGTTATGTTACTGTACCTACCATTAGCAATGTTAACAGAGCACATATAAAGTGTCACCATTATCACTCCTGCAGATTTGTTTAGTTGTGATATTGTTTCCTGTTTGCAGTCTCCCAGTTAGAACAAAGCCAAGCGACCACATTCGTTCTGCTTTTCTCTGCACCCTGATCATTTGCATGTGCCAGTGATTTTGCTTCTATTAGTCATCAATATAATTTTGAGTTGTACTGGATTAGCTGTACTCATTGTGGGTTTTGAGAATAGGATGTCAATTGGCATTTAAAAAACATTAGATGAAGTGCTTACAGTCTACAATAGCAGATTATGCCTCTTGTAATTACACATAGCTGCTGTTCTGAGCAGCCATTGCTGTTGGAAAACTGTCTCATGTTTGTTGATATCCACATCTAGAGAGCTGGCCAGTGTAATGTGGGTATATCAGATAACTTGACTCAAACAACACTTTGTTTGCTTATAGACAAGAGCTATTAGTAATTTTTCAAATACAACACAATGAGCTAACACTTGTATTAATCAGCAAATGGAATAGGAAACGTTATTGACCTGTGATGTTCTCAAAATTTCTAAATATTGGCCTGTTATGTAACAGTCTGGCCAATATAACAGTCTATTACTCATTCTATAGAGGTCAGGATAAGGATTTGGGGAACAAATATGGAAGGTGTTTGCTGTTACTTTATATCAACAGAGTCCTTGTGTTTTTTAGGAAGAGGAACACAATCCTGAAAAGCTGATGATCAGCAACACTGTGTATTTTTGTCTGCACGCATTCCACAGATCTGTTATGGCACGCTTACTACTTTACTTTGAGACAACACCCCCACAAATGAAACCATAGATAGAAAATGATTCAGGCTTATTTTAATGGGGATTCACTTCTCCAGAATGTCTATGAACATCTATGACAGCAGAAATGAAGCAAAAACATTAGTCAACTTCCTGTTTATTCATTTACAACAGGACCTTATCATTCATTAACTTGTAAGCCGATTTGATCTGATAGTCAAATTAGTACAAGAGCAATTATTCTGGTCTCAAGTCATAAGTTAGATTGCAGCTTGTACAGTGTGTCAACTTTTTAATGTTTATATTCTGATTATTACATACAAAGGGACTTAACATATGGAGACAAAAAACTTGTACATGTTTATTTAAAGTTAACTTGGCTTAATTACTCATTACAAACCCCTTGTAATAAGCTACAAACCCACGAAAGATCCATTGGTGTGTACTGTAATACACCACCAGTTCAATATTTTGGATTCAGTACAGTAGTGAATATTAAATGTGTCACTGTTTCCATGTATCATACATGACCACATTAGGAATTTGTTTTCAACTTAAGTGGGGTGTGTTGTCAAAACACATTTTTTCAAATAAATAATGGCAATTATAGGTCAGGAACACTGGGTCATGCGACTATACCATGAGAAAACTGGGAAACATCCCAACAGTCATAAAATAAATGATTGTGGGTCAGTGTTTCATAATGAGCAAACCTGTTTCAGGCTGAGGGTGAATCATCTTCAGTCTCTGAATCCTTTGTATAGTTTCAGGCAAATGTTTATATAAGCTAATACAGAGCTTATGCTTCAGTGCAATACTGAAAATATTGAAATACTTCCAAACCCATTTTTATATTATGCTTGTATAAAAGGATTGTGTGCAACAAATAAAATAAGGCTTTAATTGCTCTGATGACATGAGGCAACATGCCCTGTTATGCATCGTCTTTCCTTGTTGTTCTGATTATGTATCCAAAGTCTAAGGAAATTAGGTTTTCTCTTGGTTTAAAGACGAATGGTAATCCAGATCGAGCCTATTCACATTTCTAAACACATTCCAAGTCTAACCATCCACAATTTATCATTGCTATGGAAAAAATGTTTTTTAATCTGAAAAATCTTTTCCTGTTATGCTGTGCCATGCAGGAAAATAGCCAATTAGCTAAGCATTGTTTTACCTTATCTTAAAAAGCCAACAGTTTTAATGTTGCTTAATGTTAATGTGTTAAAGTTTGACACCTTGTTTGACACCTTGTACAGAATGGCTACTTTCACAAGCCATTAAATTCTAGATTGGTAAACACTAGTAAGAATCTAAAAAAGGTGCCTTGTTTTGTTCACAATAAATATTCCACTCCCAAAAACTTTATAAAGGTACAGTATTAGGTACAGGAGTATTGGGTGCGTGTGTGCGCGCGCATTTAAAAAGCTGCAATTTCACCACACAGATCAGAATCAGATTTTTGGAACGAATTTGTGCTACTATTAAATTTTTTTTATTTTTTTTCCAGCTGACATTTTTATGCTTTACATAGGTTGGTTTTGCATTGCATTAGACAGTTCAATAAAAAGCCTCTTGTGTATTTTACTGCTCATCAGATATATTGTGTTTGTCTGATTCTCAGGGCAAAGACTGGGAGCAAGCCGTTACGTTCTTGCCAGCGTCAGACAATAAAAAACTAGAGAAGAAAAAGGGTCCAGGGAGAATCGGGATCATTGTTGGGCTGGTGATCTTTGCAGCTGTTTTGGCTTTGATCATAGGACTGATGGTCTGGCATTTCCATTGTAAGTGTCACAGAAGGTCTTCTGGTCTATTGAGTGTAATATGTTGCTGATGTAGTTGATTATCAGTCATGACAAAGCTGATCCCGTGTGTCTTGTTGTCTTTCTGTTGTGTGTGGTCTGCAGTTCGAAAGGATTTGAGGTTACAGAAGATTTACACTGGCTCCCTTAGGATAACCAATCAAGCTTTTATTGATGCGTATGAAAACCCAGACAGCCCAGAGTTTAAACACTTGGCAGACCAAGTGAATTCTCAGGTGAGAACAGAAAATGTGAATTTGTTTTTGCTGGGTTTAAACTTTGTTTTGCATATGGTGATGAAAGAATGTGTTTTTGATTTTTAACATTTTGTTTTTTAGCTGAAAACAATGTATTCTGAATCTCCACAACTGGCTAAATATTATGTTGGTTCCAAAGTACAAGCCTTCAGGTATGATTACATACATATTGCTGGAAATCCGTGATGAACCTGGTTGTTCATGTAAAGATCTTTACACACCAAGATTAAAACAGAACATTGTCCAGTGGTTTGAAATTTAATGGCAAATTCTTCTATAACTGCCCAAAAAGTGTTTATACCAAGTATGTAGAGGGGCTTACATCCAAGATGTAGATTTTGATTATACATAAAGAAAAGTTAATTATGCTTGCATCTTATATGTATATAAAAATCTCATTGCTGTCTCTTAATCAGGCAAATTTGAGAACTGGAACTGATTATCCTGTTTCATATTAGCCTATATATTATATAAAAAAATAACTTTTTTTAAATTCTTGCTCTCTCTCTCTCTCTCTCTCTCTCTCTCTCTCTCTCTCTCTCACTCTAAGTGAGGGCAGTGTAATAGCTTACTATGAGTCAGAGTTTAATGTTCCTGTGGGACAGGAAGCAGCAGTGGAGGAGGCTATGAATGGCTTGAGTGTGAAGTACAGCAATACATTCCAGCGTCGTCTCACAGATAAACTAGGTTCCCTGGAGTTTGACCATGTCGTGACCTCAGGTGCATATATGCATAAAAATAACACAGACATACGTTGCACAATTTGAATACATCACAAAATAAAACATAATTCTATTTAGTTAAAATGCATCTAAACATTTTACAGTTTTATAAATTTATTTAATCATTGTGGAGTGAAATGCAACCTTGACATATTGTGACAGTTTTAAACAGATTCAGGCTGCTAGCATAAAGCATCTTTATTCCAATTATTCTGAAGTTAATTGTAACTCTTAATTTAACATTATCAGCCCTGGACACACGCATGCTTTCAAAAACCAGTGGTGAGTAATCAGTTGTATTTAGTTTTTAATTTGCTATTATATAATCAGTGTATACTATCACTCATTTACATGTCATGCATTCAGTAACACATGTGTAAGATCTTTTGGGGTCTGTTTTCTGTATGTCCAGCAGCTAGAAAATATTCCACCCACATCAGGAGTGTAAACAACGAGGTCATTAAATCTCCTGGATTTCCTGATTCCCCGTATCCTCCCAACACATTAGTACAGTGGGAGCTTCGAGGAGACCCAGACTATGTTCTCAGGGTGGTGTTTGACACGTTCAAACTGGAGCAGAATTGTGGAAATGACTTTGTAAGAGTGTACGACTCGCTGGTGCCCATGGACAAATATCTGATGGCAGAGTAAGACAACACAGCTTAATATTTCAGTAATATTTCAAGTATTGCCATTATGATATCTTGATGATCCAAAGTAATGTCTTTTTATATTTACTATTTTATAAGTATGTTGGTGTTAAAAAAAACCTTGGTGTTATAAATCATGTGGCTCTGTGGCAACGTGTCAACTTTAAAAAAAAAAAATTTTAAATGGCTTGAAAGAATTTTTTTATTTTACACACTGAACATCGCTCCCTTGTGATCGTTGTTTCTCGCTCCCTTGTGATTGTAGTGCCATCTAGTGGCTGTTGTTTTTTTTACTACATTAAACTAGTGTGGAGTTCTAACAATGTTTTTTTTAAATCTCTCTCAAACAGGAAATGTGGCTTCTATGCCCCCAGTGAACCCCTAGTCTTCATGTCATCCCGGAATGTTATGCTGGTCACTATGGTAACCAATGAAAAAGATAATTTTCCGGGTTTCAGAGCCACTGTTTCTCAGATTCAGCGAGATGGTAAATATTCTTAGTGACAGATGCAGAATATACTTGACAAAAAGTAAGTAACAGTAAGTGATACTGTTATATGTTCTCACACTGGATCTTCTCTTTTACAGTAGTTAAATGTGGTGGTAGATTAACTGGAACTTCTGGTTCTTTTACATCACCAAACTTTCCCAATTATTACTCTCCCAGCACCACATGTAAGTGGGACATTGAGGTGAGACACGCATCCACATCTTCTAGATGTTCTGTTGAGAAATGTCAGATAAACCATTTTTGAAATGCTGAGAATTCTGGAATATTCATTTTGTTCATAGGTTCCTTCTGGGAAATTCATCAAGCTGAAATTCCCAAAGTTTATGGTGTCTACAGGAGATCAGATTTATTGCCCTGGAGATTATGTGGAGGTGGTTGGTAAGAGGTCAGTATTCAGTGCTTTATACATGTTTTGACCTCATGTTTTTTGCTGATTATATGATTATTTTTGTATTGTGATACATCCCAACCATTTTGACTATCACAATAATGTAAACATGCTTTTATGTGGCCCCTAAGTTTGTTAAAGTTTGTAGTGTATGATAGCAAGTTAATGGATGAGCCCATGGGGTCCATGGGGAGCCAATGGATGGGGTTTGAACCTACAACCTTAGAGTTGGCCAGTTCATATCTGTAACCCCTGTGCTTCACCAGCAACTGAGCTGGACAACATAAACATGAATTTGTAATGGAGTGTTTCTCTGCAGTAAACTGTGTGGACAGCAGCCGGCTAATACTATGATTACCAGCAGCAGTAACACCATGACGGTCATATTCTACTCTGATTCTTCACGTGTAGATCGAGGTTTTACAGCCACATTTGAGTCCTTTGAGCCCACTGACCGTAAGTCAAGACAAACTATTACAGTCACTGATACAGTCTTTTTAGCTGATTCATTTAAAATAACCAGCTCCTAAATGAGCTCAGAACAGGAACTTTTAGAATTTTTTTGTGACTATTGTCTGGAATAAGAAATCTATTAGTGCCAGTTGCTCATATATTTGTAAGTGTAAACATGAACAAAATGAAACTTAAATTCGGTTTCTGGATCTCTCAGCCTGCCCAGAACAGTTCCAGTGTGACAACAAGCGCTGTGTTAAATCGACGATGCGCTGTGATGGCTGGAACGATTGTGGAGACAGCAGTGATGAGAAGAACTGCCGTAAGTGTGCAGTGAACTGTATTCATTTTCACACACAGATTTTCACACTGCTTGGTTTTTTTGAGCTCATACATTTATTGTAAGAGAATGTGGGTGTGGCTTTGATTTCAGGATGCGACTCTAGCATGATCCAGTGTAGAAATGGGTTTTGTAAGCTCATGTTCTGGCAGTGTGATGGTGTGGATGACTGTGGAGATGGGACCGATGAAATTAACTGTGGTAAGACTGTGGTTTTAGTTTCTCTCTGTCTCTCTCTGCCTCTTTCTCTCTCCAAAACAGAAACAAACACACCTGTTCAGATATAGTTGTCCTTTTTTCTGACAGGATGTAAGGCTGGAGAGTTTAAATGCAAGACTGATCAGTGTATCTCAGAGAAGTTAAAGTGTGATGGCCAAGTTAACTGTAAGGACGGCTCAGATGAGGAGGGTTGTACAAGAGGTAACCAAACTTAAATCTCTGGGAACAAATGATATGAAGCTCCAATTCAAAAGCATGACAAGTTTTTATGAAACTTGTTAAACATACATACTTTTTCCAGAATCGAACTATACTTTAAGTATGACGCATATTAAGGTGCAAGAACATAAAAACACTGTTATTTTACAGAATTAATGTTTGCACTCTAAATTTTGAATTATATAGAGAATATTAGTGACTTCATTAGAGAGAGGTTAGTGTCAGTACTAATGTAAATTATTTGCACCAATTTGTTGTGTTCTCATTGCTCTCTTGAACAGATGTGCCCTGTGTATCCTCAACATTTGCATGTGGTAACGGCAAATGCATTAGCAAACAGAACCCAGAGTGTGACGGGCAGGATGACTGTGGTGACGGTTCTGACGAGGCCAACTGCAGTGCGTGTCATGCATGACATCACAATATCTGTCAACACAGACCCATGTAGTATTTTACGTAACCTTCTGCCTGTCTGCTTTCCCTCTAGAATGCGGCAAGAAAGCTTTCAAATTGTCTCGTATTGTGGGTGGACAGGACGCTGTGGAGGGCGAGTTTCCATGGCAGGTCAGCCTCCACGTTAAAAACGTTGCACACGTTTGTGGCGCATCAGTTATCAGTGAACGCTGGCTCGTGACTGCTGCCCACTGTGTACAAGATGACGTCAAAGTCAGGTGCGCTTTTTTAATTTGAAACATTGTGGAAAATTAACAGTAAAGTGGCCCGAAATGTACTAATATTGTTGTATTGTATGACTTAAGTCAATAATTGAATGGGTGGTTAGTGGGGGGGTTAACACAATTGCTGTAGATTAATAAAAAAACAAGAGTGTCAACAGGAAAGTATATTTAGTGGTAGCTGTACTGTTAAATTTATCAGCTATGTTCGTTTGATATAAAAAAACATATCTCTGATTAATGATTGATTTCACAGGTATTCTCAGCCAGGCACATGGGAAGCTTATCTAGGTCTCCACACACAGAGAGCCAAACAGACAGCAACCAAAAGAAACATAAAACAGATCATTCCCCACCCGTCCTACAACTCCTACACGTTTGACTATGACATTGCCCTGATGGAGCTGGACTCACCAGTGACCTACAGTGACACCATTCGGCCCATTTGCCTGCCTGCTGCTACTGACATTTTCCCTGCCGGCTCACCTGTCACCATCACTGGCTGGGGTGCCACAAGAGAAGGGGGTCAGTAACCATCTGTTATTAAAAACGACCATCATTAACGCTTGGTAAACAATCTGGCCAGATCTCTAAAGAGCCTTTTAAGAACATTTCAATGTCACGTTTTAGTACATAATGTGAAAGACATGAAAAGTTTCTTTAAATTGAAGTTAAATGTATAGTTAGGAGTTTGAAGGTTTGTTGCATTGTGCTGTGCATATGTTAATGCAAAAAAATCAGTGGTACATTCAATTTTTATTTCAGTTTATATGGCCTGGATGCACTTTAGACTGGAATAATTTTCTTTGTGTAGTGTAGGCTCTGAAAGTACATGCCGAAAAATAACCCACATTTTGTGCGTGTGTTTTATCACAGGCACTGGAGCGACTGTTTTGCAGAAAGCACAGGTTCGCATCATCAACAGCACTGTGTGTGATAAGCTGATGAACGGTCAGATAACATCTCGCATGACGTGCGCTGGCGTTCTCACAGGAGGAGTGGATGCTTGCCAGGTGTGTTTAATAAACCTCTTAATAAACAGATAAACGTAGATCCTCCAGCACAGGATAGATTGTTGACTGAAATCCTATTTCTCTCAGGGTGACTCGGGTGGTCCCATGATATATCTGAAAAATGATCGCATGTACCTGGCTGGAGTGGTGAGCTGGGGTGACGGATGTGCCCGCAGAAACAAGCCAGGGATCTATACCACTGTCTCGAAATTCCGGGGCTGGATCAAGGAGAAAACAGGGGTGTAATTTGTGGATTATGGCGGACTAAGAAGTTTTATGGACAAATGTCAAGTCAAGTATCACAAATATGGTAATATTGACCTAAACCAAAATAACTCGGCATAGCTCTGCTAACATCAGTATCCTCTATCAAGTCTGGATGAACGGAGGTGGACTTTTTTACCTGTTTTGCCTTTGTCCAACAGCTGTTTTATATGTATATTTTAAGCTGTGGTATATGGGTTTTATTCTGTTTTAAAATGTGTAAATAAATGTATTTCTCACTAATTTTAAAGGTATTGTTTTTAAAAATCTACATTCTTTATGTATGGTTCAGCTCTGTGATGTTTTTTAAATGTGAATGATTTATTTTTGTGTGGGCCTGTAATTTGTTTTCTTAGGGTCATGAAATATGTTCTTCTGCTTCATACATTGCTAAATATGAACTTTTATGACCTTAGTTGCTGTTTCATTTCTAAATGTGACGGTTGTTTAGTAATTGCAAAATGTACATGCAGTAATACGCTGTGACTTTAAGGCAATGTTTCAGTCACAGTAAAAAACTTGAAAGGATCCCAGGCTTTTGTATGTATCAAATTGTCTCTTTGTTTTATATCTTGGCAGTCTGGGATGCTTGGAATTAGATTCAGGGACTGTTTTTATTTAAAAAATAATTTAGGATTAATTTAGACATTGTTTCATACACATACATGATTTGACAAATCAACTTTTTACAATGAAATAAACTGTTTAAAGTAAACATCTGGTCAATGTTTTGGAATGTCTGTTACATTGTGTAATTGCATTGTTCAGCCTGGACATTTTTACATTCCTGATTTCTCCTATGAAAAGATAAACCTGCTAACAACCTTTGCTAAATGTAAAATATTGGATGTTTTTAGATGTTTTTTCTGCCAGAATGGCTACATCCAAGCGGGCAATGCTGAACACAAGGCTGTGCTGAGAAGCGCACAGAACGATCGGGACATGGCAGCCAAGAGATCAAAACAGAAGAGCCTGCCATCTTCCAGTATTGAGATATGATAGTGAAACTGATGAAGACTCAAAACCTTATGTTATGTAATGGTATCAGAGGAACGTGCAGTGTTTTTGTTTTAGGTGTTCTGATTCACCCTACCAGTGTGTTTGCCAGTGACCCTGAAATTCTGAATGTGCCTAAGTTTGGTATATGTTTTATTTGTTTTTAAATAAGACAAATCTTAGAACTATCTTGCAAAAAAAATCGTACACTATGTCCTTTTCCCCCTGCCTGCCTCTTTCATCACTATTTTATATTATTTGAAATAGTTGTGTGTGTGTGTGTGTGTACACCTATTTTATCCTTTTTTATGTGTTTCTAATATATTAGCAAGACTGTGTAGATTATAAAATTAAAACATGCTGTCTGGCCAGAGTTTATCAATGTGATGTTTGTACAGACCTAAATCTTACCTCCAGAGAGACCCTGAAACACAACCTCAGTGATTTTTCTAAGCTCACATGCTTATAGATCCTTCACTTTATGATCTGCATCCATTCACCAAGCAAGACACATTTAAACCAGAAAGCTATCTTTATATAATCATTCTCGTTATTTTGAGTTGACGAACACTGCGCCTTCTTGTTAACAATAAAATTGTCTCCACCTAGTGGTTATTTCGATTAATTTTTATATCATCGCTCCGAATTCTCAGTAGCCCACTGTGATGTGAAAACAATTTTATCATTACTCTAATGAAAAAACAATATTTATACTGATTTTAACTAATAATACAGTATGAGAGTGTTTTGCAATACAGTTATGAAAATTCGGATGGGGTTCTATTGTCCAAAAATAATGTATTAAGTAAACATGCAATTTAAGTAAAATGCATTTTTTGGACTTTTGGCTAAAATAAGTATATCATGCAAGCATTTTTTGAAAGGATTTACCATATAACCTATTTAAATGGATCCCAATGCATTTTTACACAATGTTAGTATAGCTGTCTACGTTCCTGTAGCTCAACTGATAGAGCTTTGCGTTAGAATTGCAAAGGTTCTAGATTCGATCCAAGGGAATGCAAGAACTAATAAAAACTGTAAGTCGCTTTAAACCGTATGCCAAATGAATAAATGATAAGCTGAAAGCATCCCTGTATACGATTTCTAATGTCTTATGTGGTACATAAACAGATGAACACAATCCAGAGTGAAAACTTTTCATTAAAATATAGAGTTAGGGTTTAATTAATGATACAAACCCACAATATGTAACACCTCAAAGCAGCAAATTGGCACAAAGTCAGAGAAGTTAGACAGCACAGAAAATTAAAAACCCGTCTCCAAAAATAAATAAAGAATTAGAATAAATATCTCAATAAATATATAAACAGGTAATATTTTCCATTGATTACTTTTCAAACTAATAGTTACATACATATTAAAATATGCACATTGGCAGAAATAAACAAAAATGAGTATTTAGGTACGTCATTACTTAGAAATGATAGGTTATTGGTTAAATAAATCAAAAGGCACATTTATTAATAGGATGCATGATTAGGGCATTCAAGGGTGATCTCATCTCTCAAAGTTCTCTGTTTTCCAGTGCTATTTTTTGGGTCTTTGTGTGTTTCTTTTCTCTTGTCTAATATAAAATGTGTGTGAAATGGACTGAAATGTGCCCAAATGGAACCTGGGCTTTGATATACAATGCATGTGTTTTGATTTAATAGTCCAGTGGTTTATGCTGCTATGAAACCCTTTGTCTTTTAAAGTGACTCTAATCAGCTTTTAATACAACATTGATTCCTATGTAACTTGACACTTCCTGACAGAGTAAATAGGACCTTGGATGCTGAAAGTTCTTCCCATCATAGATATTTTTCCATTGAAGGGATGTAGTGGCATCGTCTTTGTTAATTAAATTAACTACAGGGATGCATCTGGTGCTTATTAACTTGTTACTAGCAGCAGAGTTAAGATATGTTTTGGGGATCCAAAGTATAGCAGCTTTGTGATATTTTAAAGCAAGGTTTCTAAATGCTTTGAGGTCCAGACTGTTATACCAGGCAGCATTTGAACTGATTGGTCTAAAATCTCTGTATTCTTTAACCTAACATTCTGTCCTAACCAGGCACGACACAACAGGTTTTCAGCATTGAACAATTTGTCGCTTAAGCAAAAGTACAATCACATATAGTCATGATATTTTTCACTTTCATTATATGCTATGGAGTAGAATTTTGGACCAATAACATTTAATTTTGGGTGGAGCTCCCCAGCACAATGCTCCTAAAAAAATCAAATGTTTGATAAAATGGTGTGATTGCAGCTGGTTTTGAGATAAACTCACGCATACAGAGAGCTTTTGCTCTCTGCTTTGTTGTATTGTTTCTGGTTAGGACACAATTCATCAGGGCTGAAAGGCAAACGTGAGATACAGTATAACCCATTATAGTTAATGATTGAGTACTTCTCTCGTTGCCATTCAGATAGGAGTGTTTTGTCATACACTCCATACTGTAGTTTGGGTGGTTTCTACAACTACAATTCAAGGCCTCAGTTCACATTCGCTAAGCAAATGTTTGGCAGATTCTGGTCTAGATTATCTTTTACTTTTTGGTCTACACTTTAAATATAGGCAACATTCTGTTGGCAAGTTAAATACAACTATATCTTGACAGAACAATGAGTATGTATATGTTCATATGTGGTGAAAGTGGTTTTGGTGAAACTGACCCTTGACTGTGTGTGATCAGACTGGATCCATTCCTCTCTATTTTCAAACTTAAAGTGTTAAAACATCTTCAAAATGTTCTCCTTCACAGTATGTTCTGGCTGAACATGCTTGATAAACCAACAGCAAAGAACCACAGCTTACAGTCCCTAAAATACATGTCTTTCTCTCTCTGTCTTTCTCTCCTTAGGACACTGAGGTAAAACACACAAATAAGAGGTAAACGGGGAGAATATTCATTAAATTAATTAAAAAAAATATTGAAAATATTTCCATATTTCAAGTCAAATAAGATAAAAGGTCTGATAACCATACCTATAAACATCATCTGTTTTTTCATCTCATATTTTCTCCCTAAATTAAAAAATAAGAAACTAACAATTGAAACAGTTTACATGTCACTGATCCCCATTCACTTCCCACCTCCCAGAGACGACCCCTGACCCCCAAAACCAGCAAATCAGAGAGCTCAGACTAAGAGTTATCTCATCTTCCTGTCTACCTGAACTGTACAGTGACACTCTGCCCATGCACTCATCACTGGTACAACCATTAAGGGTCCAAGTAAAGAACAGAAAGAGCGGAATGCAGCAGACGCCCTTGGGGGTGGGCGGGGGGAGGGATATTATCTTGAAGGTTTATGTAGGAGATCTGGCTCTACATCGGTTTCTTGAATGA
This sequence comes from Yasuhikotakia modesta, assembly GCA_036877545.1. Lineage (NCBI taxonomy): Eukaryota > Metazoa > Chordata > Actinopteri > Cypriniformes > Botiidae > Yasuhikotakia > Yasuhikotakia modesta. The sequence goes on along the minus strand of JBAJNP010000442.1, from coordinate 18,752 downwards.
CAATAAAGTTTTGTGCTCCCTTTCCTGTCACAATAGGCCCCTCCCATGCCATATCACACACCCTCCCCCCAAATCCCTCCCCCCTGTCAGGCCTCATCGCACAGCCTTGTGCTTTCCTCCGCAGCAGCCGCATCTCTCCCCACAGCGCAGGCATGCGCGCAGGGGTAGGTAGCAGCACATGCAGGGCACAAAAAGAGACAGTGCCAGAAGCGCCATCCAGCGGGCGCAGCACAGAGGGTGCGGTCGCCGGCCCATCGAGTCTTCACAAGAACACGGCTCCCAAAACTCGCCCTCAGAGTCTGACATGCAATGGTAGAGCAGGCTCTCTGCGCACCACACGCACGTCCACTGGCGCAGGCAGTGTAGTGCCGGGTCTGGGGCATCCCGACAGCGGCCCCGTCCATTCTCTGAGGCGCTAAAAACAGAACGGCAGTACACGCAGCGTGACGAGCAGGAGGAGGAGCCTTGTGGGCAGGAGCTGTCGTCATCGGGGGAGATGGCTTCCCCTCCTGTCCCACCACCCCCTCGCTTGCGAGTCCGAGATCGAGGTGTGGCAAGTGAGGTGTGGATGCAGCATGGAGAAGGTGAGCCTTTGCCCGTCTCCTGTGGGGAGCTGCCAGCAGATGGCACCCCTGGCACAGCATTGGGCATGCAAGTAGGTGAGGAGTGACACTGAGAGCCTTTGGTGTCCAGCATGACGGTGACCTCACAGCCTGTGGTGCCCACGCCGGCCAATTCTTTCTCAAAGCGAACCACGCAAAGCTCGGACTTATCCTGACTGCCTCCCACGACAACGCCCCCTGTCAGTCCCCCCACTTTGGTCCGTGTAGCACCGGCGCGTCTGTAATCCTCATAGCCACGTGTGCCCCACAGGTCTTTGCAGGGGTCAAGGCTGCGGAGGTCACCTTCCTCCAGCAGGGAGATGGTGGGTGATAGTGGAGAAAGGGGAGAGGCAGCAGGAGGAACTATAGGTGGAGTTGGGGGAGCTGGAGGTGGTGGGGGAGGTGCTGGAGGGTTTAACACGGCTGTAACTTGGGTGAGCTGGTGCTGGGTAGGCCGGGTGTGAATCTGCATTGACATGGGGGTCAAGAGAGAGACTTTTCAGCATTATTTGCTAATTACCAGTTTTGACATATTGTGGATGTATAAATAAAATAACTCCACTTAAAATGTTATTTCTGTAGGTCCAGTGGTGTAGTAAAAAAATAACATGGTTATCATTTTTGCTTTTGTATGACTGCTTGACTTGAGTTGTTCTTGCTCAGCTTTACTATTCTGATAATCGGTAAATCAACTTTTGACAGTGTAAAACACTCCAATTGTTATTTCCTTGTACATTTACAAAGTATAATTATGGCACCTCTGTGTATTTAAAATGTTTTATATGCCGTTTCCAAGCTTCTGAATCCACATCCACACCTCCCCTACCCACAATGCACTGGAGTAAAAAAATTAAACTTAAAGGAAATTAAAAAAACTGTCACCTGCACCTGGGCTGGGGTCTGTGTCGTGACAGTGTGTGCTGCTCCATATGCAAACTCCTCCGTTGAGCACACAAAACAGGTGGAGGACGATTCACTGGTCACAATGGTAATGGGTTTAGGCAGCATCTCCTTTCTGCTGTTGGATGACGACTCACTTCCTGTATGAGACTGAGACAGACTGCAAGTCATCAAACATGCAGAACCACCTAATGCTAAAGCTAACAGGATGTGTCTAACACACACACTAGCTTGGGAGTGGTCTGCCCAGATGACATGAGACAAGATGAAGGAAAATTAATGTTGTGACTGTGTGGGGCTACTGGTTGATTTAGAAAAATATTTTTAGTTTAAAACTAAAAACTCCCTTCCTGTCACAAAAAAGCTTTACTGCCATTAAGCTGCAAAAATGACATGTTCTGAACTTAATTAGCTTAAATGGACATTGTGTCAGAAGTGCAAAACATTGTTTGAAACTGGTGAAATGATTACCTTTAATGCCCTGTATGTATGGGTCTGCCAAATGCATAAATAAGCAACTCTAAAAAGATAAACTGTGGAATCATGGATGAACAGATCAATGTATGTCACATACATTTACACATTGCTCAAATTGGGTGATCAGAAATCCAGTCTGCCAATTCAAAGCAAGGTCATAAGGAAGCTGCCAGCAAGTCAGCTGGATATTTTTATTCCTAAACACCAAAGGAACCATCTAAGGATTTTCCTGTTTATGTTTGGCCCCTGCCACTCTCTATGTCAGTAGTTCTCAACTCTCAGTCCTGAAGGTCAAGGTCTTCAGGATTAATGGAAAGTTACAGGAAACTTTCCCTATTCTATATCCTTCTGAAAAATCTTAACATTAAGACTGGTTAACAGTTTGCGTGGCACATTTCAGCACAGACTTTTTTGTGATTCTGTCACAATGTAAATCACTCAATCAAGCTGACATTACCCAGGAATTCCCAGACAAAATAATAAATTATTATTAAAAAAGTACTGTTGTGAATTGGGGTAAGATAAGGAGAGTTTTGTCTGATCTGTGACTTGCTACACAAAAAAAAACAATTTTTTAACCATATAAGTTACTAACTAATTAATTACTAACCATACACGTGTAAAAATATATAAATCCTCTACGGAATCCTCTATAAACTAATTAATTTTGACCTTCAGAGCTGGGGTTTAAGAAGATGTAAAAAAGGTAAATCTTCACAGTGGGCTAGAAATGCACAAAACAATTTCAATTTGTTTTTAGTTTTGTTATGTTGTGGGTTATTTCTGTTGTACTGTGGCTTATTTCATTGCATTGGAAACTTTGGTTGGCTTTGCGTGTAAATTAAATTTAATTAAATTAAACTGGTTGTAAATTTTACTGTGTTATCCACCCGTGGACAACTGTAAATCTCAGGCATGCATTAAACTGACATGTGATCAGATTTGATAAATGTGATAAAACACTCACTGCTTGACCGTCATCCTCAGTGTCGCCCTCTTCAGGTGTTAAGGAGGATGGTGAGTCGGATCCTGAAGTAAAATGTTAAATGTGAAAACAATGACATCACATGACATTGCATTACATATCAGTAATACAAGTAATAATGAAATCATCTTCATCTTTCCTCTACAAGACTCCTCTGCCAGATTAATACCCACATTGTGTACCAGCTACCTGCTTTTTCTGTATGTATTGCTGCTGCTGTACCTTTATCCAACTTCTCTAAAACACTTTGAAGTCCCTTCTCAAAGGAGATGGCATCTGCTGGACTCTGGAAAGTCAGGCCAAACTTCCTCTCCTCCACACGCCAGTGATGGAAGATAGGGTTCACCTTGTTGTACACCAGACCCTTCTGAATGGCACATTCCAGCACAGGCTATAAGCGGAATGAGATGCTGATCACTTTTTACAAAAAAGCAAAATGACAGATGTGGGGCAAGACTATTCGACTACAGCATAGTTACAGGCAGAGAATTATAGGCAGGTGTGTTTGATAAGTGTTGGAGATAAACTGTGTAAGATCCCTCCAGGGCTGGACCTGAATAACCCTGACTCAGGGCATAGTCCAAGACTGTCTTAGGAATCATCATCACACTCAAAGACATGCATGAACACACACACTCACTGCTCGATCACGTAGCCGTTCTCCACGTATGACATACTCTCTCCGCCCATGACCTTCAGAGCTCCGCCCTTTACAAATAATAACGTGACTCAGACCACCACCTCCAAGGGGCACCCAGCCACCACTAGAATCGTCACGTGTCATCACCACTGCTCGGACACGCACACTGTTAAGGAAGCAAAAGGAGTAAGTGCAATAACTAGCTGAGCACAAACACACACCCACACACACAAACACAGACTTTGAGACAAAGGCAATTAGTGCAGGATAATACAACCATACACAGACAAGACATTAGTAAAATAGCCCTTAACATGACACAATTAACCAGAGAAACTGAGAAATCCAGGGAAGACGCTTTGTTGCTTTTTACAGTGTAAAACTGTACAATTTTTTAAAACTGTTAAATTCTGTTTGAATATCACATCAGAAACAAATTACATTTTCATAAAGAAAATAAAAACAAACCTCTTTCTATTTGAAATGATATAATAAAAGAATGAAATGTGGACAATATAACCCAGAACATGCATTAAATAATAAATGGGCTCAGTTTTGACTTTATGTTGACATTAAAGACAAAGGTTTACTGATTCAGCCATTTTAAAACGTTCATTGAGTCAAACGCAAACTCTCTCTTTAAGCCATTGTCATGATGATGTTTGATAAAATGGAAAGTCATCTTAGAAGTGGAAGAAATGATTATGTCTTGGTTAAAGCTTATTAAGACAACATTTTCTTAATAATTAATGAATTATTTACAATAAGGCCAGAAATGTGCATTTAAAAATGATGTACATTTTTTAAAAACATGATGTACATAGTTGATGGGTGCATTCTGATTTCATATTTACTATAGACTTCCTGTAAGTGATTTTTACTGTTAAGCTAAATTTTGCCAGACTGAATCAAAATTCCAAAAAGATGGAGCTTCCTGGAAACATGAACCCTTTTTTTAATAAACCACGTCCTCCAAAGTAAGTCGTTCAACCTGATGTCAGCAAACTTATATGTTTGAAAAGATTGACAAGTACAGACTGATTTTGATGGTGAAAAAAAGTGTATGCCTCTATCTTCCTCTTTTTTACTGTTTACAGGGCATTGGGCTGTCACAGAGAGAGGTGTAATATTTGTCCAGTAACAGTAACATTTTACAGGCTAAAAAATCACCTACAGCACTTTTAATTTTATGTAGAGGTACATTAGTGGTATAAATCATAACTTGACATGTGGGTACAGGAGAGGTATAATTTCTTGATACAAGATGGTGTGATATGGAGGTGTGGTGCATTTTTGTAGCATATGTGGTGAGAACTGGTTTATTGTGGGTACTGCTAAATAGAATTTTGCAAATTCTCTTTAAAGATCACCATATCATGCGTGTTTTCTGTAGGTATTACATAAACTAAAGGTGTGTAATATACAAACAGCGAAACACGATTATAATAATGACAAAGAACGGCGCGATTTTTTAATGGACCATCAAGTGGGCGACAAAAATCTAATCACTTTTTTGCGCACACGGACTTAACGCGTTTACAGTCTTTGTGTCCTTATAAATATAACTATTATATTTTTAAAATTAAGGCAATAGACAACAACGAAGAACATAATGGTTCCATATAACAGCCGGTGGCAGAAAAAAGAAACCGTAAATAAATGAATGGCCTGAGGAAATTGAAATGTGTGGAGAGGTGGAGGGTGGGAGACGAAGAGTTATATTCCTCCCTTAGATGTATCAATGAACGCGCCCATTCGACATACAAGGCCCTCATAGCGATTTTCCAGTCCAACAAGCCCCATTAACAAGCTGTATTACAATAAACGCTATAAAATCACATCCATTTTGATTCACATGTCCGTTTCTAAATGATTTTAGAATGTCAATGATTGCAAGCCATTGCACGCTTCACCACCACCGTTTCATCGACACGTTCACGCGCACTCGTTCGTCCCGTTTTATGAATGGATAAAATAAACGAAACTGATTCACGCGTATATACCATAGCACAGTAAACTCAATGGAGAGATGAGTGGGTGAAAGGAGGATATGGACAAGAGGAAGAAGAGAAACGCTGGGGGAGGGGGAGGTATGAGAAGAGGAGGAGAGAAGGGGGTGAAAGAAAAATCACATTTCATTCATAAAGTTTGGCTTTAAAATCATAATGAAACTCAAGAAGCGTTGATAAAAACGCATCCCTCTTCGTCTCTATCCCGCCAATGCGTGCCATCGCCATATCCCGTCGGGTTTTAAACGACATGTTTTATATTTCACGTATGTATTGGGTAGTTATACGTGGAGCATCCCCACACATCATCCTCAACAAAAAAACACATCTCTTGCTGCGTACTGGAAAAAGCGAAACTCACGCGCTATACGCCTTTCATACGGCATTGAAGGCGTTTTAGACACAGTGTTGATCAAACGAGGCCCATTCATACCCGTTATTCATCAAACGCTCGGATGTATATGGAGAATATGGTGTACAGTGTTGATAGCCATAGCTGCGTAATAATGTTTGTGCGGATCTAACATCAGTTGTAAGCACATTTGCTGCTCGCATGACTATTTTACAATCCATTAGCCTAGAGGCGATGCAAATCAATCCGTTTCTCTTTTAAATGTTTGGTCAAATAAAAATGCATGGACTTACTCGCCCTCCATGGCTTGGTGTTGCCCGCTGCTTCGAGCTGGCTGCCCCCTGGTCTCGCGTCTTTTTTATTTCCCTTCTTACAGAACGCACACCCGCGCGCGCGCGTTCTCACACTCATATACACACACACTTTCGCGCACACACGCGCGCGCTCGCACCCTCTCACACACTCTTGTTCACATATGCACGCACTCTGTTTCACTCGTTCCTCGCATTTGCCGTTCTCATTTTCTTATCTTTTCTCTCTGTCCACCTTCACACGGTTTCGGATGGGCTCGAGGATCCAGCAGCCATTTTCCACCGGCATCATCATCATCCTCCCTCTCTCGCTCGCTCCCTCCCTCTCTCTTTCTCAATCACTTCCTCCCTCTTTCGCGCTCTCTCTCTCTCTACCTGTCGACTTTCTCAGAGTGGATCTCACACACTCATAGAAATGCGCTCGCAGATGGACATCGTGTCCCGTCAAACGGACACAAGATCAAATCTCGGGTGGGAGCTGCATCGGTTGGATGTCAGTTCAATGGCTGTAAGAACGTTAGAGGTGGTGGGGCTCTAAAAATGATCATGTGGATAATCAGTCACTGTATGATTTGAAAAAAGAGTGATTTCTAATGTTATTTCTAACGTGGTGATTACCACCGTAAAGAGTAGCAGTAATTCATCAGAAATGTTTGACTAGAGCAGACGCTGTTCAGCATATAGATTACAGATAAATTAAAATTGTGTTTAGTCCAAACGCACTGAAACAGATCTAAACTCTGTGATATAGATGATCTAAACTGTGATATCGATGAATGCAGCTGATCTTTTGTAAAACAACGGTGGACAATTCCTCAGTACCTTGGACAGCTCCCATACAGCTCTATACGCCATGACAGAACTCACAGCAGCTAGTCTCCATTCATCTCCAACTCCCCATTCATGTTCCCTGATAGCCCACCATTGATAAACAGCCACGCCAGACGACGAGCCTTTTATTACACAAATAAACAGCCCATATCGTTCCCTTTCATTTGGATAAAGTGCATTGTTACACCATGACCGAAACGGTACTCTGTGTTTTAATAAAATCCCATTGCAGTGTCAGAAATCGTATAATAAATGTTTGCGGCGCGTGTGAATTTACCGCGAACGTTTTTAACATGATGGCACGGTAACATAACGTAATTTTTAAGAATAACGGAAAATAAGTGATAAGACAAAAGCTTCAGATGGTAAAGAGGGTATTTAAAATGGCTTCTCATAATTTCTCATAATTCCCTCATTTGTATATTTGTATGCATGTTTGTGGATGTACGTTTCTGTTCGTTTCTTTATCATCAATGGTAAAGAACGGCTAACTAGAGGATTGACAACTGCATTTTATAGACGACCTTCTAGTTGACGTTCTTTTGTTAGTCCAATTAAATAGTTATTAAGTAGTTCACAACAGAGGGGATAGCATGTTGGGCTAAATGGTGCTAGGACAACTTGTACTCCAATAGGTTTGTTTTGGCTACAAAAATGTACTAATAATCTTTCCAGGAAAACTGGATAAACGCAGAAGAAAGTAACGCAATAAAGTATATACTGTCAAATCTGAACAGACAGCTTACAAATGTACAAATTGTAATGAAGACTGTGTGAATTAGTGTTTATACATTATGGTTTTATTATGATTCTTCTTATTGTACATTCATTTTCTTATAGCTCCTATAGGTAGAGCACAGTGCAAAGGTTGTGGGTTTGATTACCAGAAAACATGTACTAATAAATAGTGTATATGTTGAATGCACTGACATTCACTTCGGATAAAAGCATCTGCCAAATACATTACATTAAAAATGTTTAAAATGTACTATTCTTTTTTTTTTATTAAAAACAGAATTTCCTAGATAAATTAGGAATTATATTTAGAAATTCCAAACTCAAACATAAAACAGAAATTATATTTAATTTTAAATTGTTACTGAAATATAACCAAGATGTGTTTTGTGTGAGATATTAACATATAATGATTTATTTTCTCAAAAGATAATTGAACATTTAAAAACACATCTTTCAAAAGAGAGATCAACCCAGAACAACAGGAAAGGATTATAATAGCTAAAAAACAACATGGCCCAAGGGGTTCTGTCACCAAAACCATTCAAAAAACCCTCTGCTGGCCAAATGCTTACCACAGAAGAACAACTGGCTGATGACACGAGATCCAGCCCACTCACAAATTCTAAAACCTTTTTAAATGTTCCTCCTGCACCTGGGATGGAAAAGCGGCATAAAGGACCACCTGAAGGTAAGACTGTGGAGAACACTAGCATTTACTAAGCCTTAAGAGTTGGCTAACAGGGATACTAAAAACCCACCTATGTCTTTAACTTTATGGGCAAAAGTCCATAGAGATACTACAGCTTGGCTCCATTATAGGGACTACTTGTCCTGAGGACTCCCTTGCTACTGAGCTGAACTCCTCACCAACAGACTTAACTCCACTTTCCCTCAAAGGCCAAGTACAAATATAAAGCCAGAGCTACTGCCAACTTTAAGATTAAATAAATTTACAAAATTAGAAATTTCAGTTGTTTACATTCTTCTGGCTCAGGCACACAAAAAACTTTCAAGGATGTTAACCTGCCACCAAACATTAGACATTGGTGTGCCACCTATGTTGTTCACCACTGGTCTCTTAATTGTGCGTTTTGTTTTTATCAGACCACCTGTAAATCCACCCTATTTTCGTAAATCCACCGACCATCCACCATATTTTCACACAGTCACTTTTAATAAAACCTTGCAGTGGAAAATAAATGGTGTATAAAATGGTGTATAAAATATGTGTATTTTGAGTATTGTAAGTATTTTGAGCCATTTTGTGTCACAAGTGAACATCCAAAGGCAACTGAAAGCACAACAGAATGAGAACTGTAGAATCTCCACAGCATACATGGTTAAAAAACCCCATCAAGAATTATTCTTTGGTTTGTCATCCTGTGACTAATCTGAGTATTGACATATGGCCACTGTACAACAGGTTTTATTTGTTTATTTTGATAAACAAACACAAACTTAAGGAATATATGTTCAGATGAGCTATAATCACACTACACAATCATTTCCAGCTGTCTTGCATACTCAATGACTTGTTGGGCCAGCTCTGTGGAGGGGATGGTCACTTCCTCAGTCTTTTGGTGCTGGGTGCTCAATGAATAGTATCCAGCAGGGCTTTGGGTCCAGCCTCTCTGCGGACCACAAGAGAACACCATGTCATTATCTTAGAAATTAAAGCGTCTGTTACATCACACTCCTATAGCTAGATTAAAAGACAGATAATAAAATAGAGTGAGATGTGATCACATACTTTCTTAGCATATTCTGTCATCTTCTTTGGGGAGGAAAAAAAAAGCACCCGCGTGGCCTCATTAAATTGGATCTGTTCATACGCTTTCTCTATACAGCCTGCAATTTCATCTCTATAAAAAAGATAATACTGCAGTAAACACCAAGACATCCAAAACAGTTTACCACCTACATTTGATTACATTATAGACAATTAATAATACAAACCCCTACCGGATAGTGTCCAAGAGAATGTCAATGAAGAAGGTATAGCTTTCAGCAGGGATATTTCCTTTGGCAAGGAAAACTTTGTTGTAACTGCCCTCCATTAAGTACTACGTGGAGAGGCAAGAAGATACATGTTTGTTCTATAAACTTCCCAGAGGTAGGTGTGACATACAGACATTATCATATGCAATCAGTGTAACTACTGCAAAATACAGTTTAGATTATTCCCACACCTGCTCTAATGAAACTGGGTGTCTGATGTAGACATTGGTCTGGATGTCTTTTGCACTCAGTCTTTCCAGCTCAGTGTGGAACTCAGACACTCTGTTCTGAGAAAGCAGGAAAAGCAAATTCAGACCCAGCAACTGGTGCCTGTAAGATGATTCTGGTAACTCATCCCTGTGGAATTTTAAAGAACACAGAATCACTGCTAAAGGAACTGGTTCTGGAAATAATGTATTAATAAAATGCTAGCAATTTAAGAGTACAAACCACAAATACTACTCTTGCTGTTACTCTATAATTGTCCAAAATGCAATGTATCTGCCTTTAAACTTTCTTCTGAATGTAGCAATTAAACACACTCCAAATTAGATCAGTAATTGTTGTATATTGTATAGACCAATATATGGTGGCTTAAAAAACAGCATATGATTCACTGCTGCATAAACAAAAAATAAAAATAAAGTAAAAATAAAAGTGACTAAATATAGTGTAAGGCAAAGACAGGTAATTAATTACTTGTAATCAAAGTAATAACACTTAAGCTGAGCCATGTAACGTTCGAAAGAGGGGATGTCTTTCTTCAGAATGCTCCATAGAGCGCCAATCTCTAAAACATCTCCTGTAAAAAAATAAACATAAAGCTGAATTCACTGGCAGTTAAACACTAGCACTGCACAAGACTAATATTGAACCTTAAAAAATAAATAATAAATACTCACTGGCAAGAATAAGCTGTTGTTTTGTTAGTTTGGTCCCAGTAGTTGGTAAAAAGTTCAACTCCAAAAGGGAAACCTAAAATGCATACAAAAATCAGAACAATTTCCTATGACAAATATTTATATCAATTAGCACGAAGTTTAATGCTTATCAGTTAGACTGTGTTCCTGAAGTGTCCCTGAGAGGCATTATGCAAATCGCCATTATAACTTTTTACATATATTATCAGTTCACGCATACTGTCATTTTTCATGCTGCTGCATTAATTCCGTTTTGGGCTAGCAAAAAAAGGCTCTGCAGTGGTCAACAAACTCATCACATTTACATAACTCACAATATATATAAAACTGTCTTTGCTTTAGATATCAAACTAACTGAAACTTAAGTGTTTGCTGGTAGTAAACGGTAATTAACCTTAACTCGATTGTTACATGTAAAGACTGTAACGTATCCAAATATATTGAGTTTTGTTCAAAACTGTTGCCAAATCTCATCGGTCTTACCTTTAGTTTGCTTAGGATCTCACCACATTTGTTTAGATTTGGATTCTTTTTATTCCACTCGGCTTTTAATGTTTCATACAACCCCGCAGTTTCTTTCAAAGCAGACGCCATAGTGATTCTGCAGAAACGTACGACATCGGTCTATCAGAATACGGCAGGAAGTTGTCGTAAAAATATTTGTCGGAACTAGTTATTAATGCAGATACAGATGTGGCCAGGTACGGATTTTTATCTACGTGTGCCTAATCAATATTTTTCCCTAGTAACATATATTAATTACATTACATATACATTTTAATGGCATTATTGTACGTTACGTTATTACAGACAAGTCTGTAGTTTCAAAAATTCATGTTATACATATCACTAATGATACACAAATACATTCAAATACATTCAACTATTTAAAAATATATACAGTCGTATGTAACAAAAAATAAAATATATAAAAATCGTGACCACGCGTGCGCTTGTAGTGGGCTGTAAAATTGAATACCAAATTATGTATTGGCGCCCTCTGCTGGACGCTGTAGAAAGCGTAATTGGCATTAGCATTTACGTCTGTTGTGGGAACGATCTAAGGTAGGCAATTATTAAAATTTCTTAAGATTATAAATATTTGTTATAATTAATTGTTATCAGATAAAGTTAATTACAGAGCAATATGGTTACACCGATTGGTTATGTCAGTTGAAGGTAGACGTCTCCATTTACTCCAGGGCATGCGCAGTTGAAAGTAGACAAAGAGGAAAGAGTGGGTGATGGTTGCTTATGAAAATGTATTCACTGTGATATTTCTGTCACACCAGCTGTGATTTTAAAGCGCCGGGGCAATTGTCGAAGTTCAAGCCACACCCTAACTGTAAGAGATGTTCAAGCACGACTACCCTCTTTGATTTCGACCAATCAAAGAGGGTAAACAAGATACAGACCACGCCCATTGTACGTTCTTCATAATATATCTTTATTTGAAGGGGCAAATGCTTAATTTAGCCTTTATTACAAATAAACCAATCCCCCACTGTAATGCTCGAAGTCGCGCCACCCCTTATTTGTGATGTTTAAAAACGATGACCAATCACAGTTTACAGTGTTTCATCAAAACAGACTCCTTTGTCATAAAAAAAAATCCGGACCCGATGTGAAGCTGTACAGAAAGTCGCCTGTTTTTTATTATAAGAGTGAATCCCTCCTAACGCTTGTGGAATTTTTAATAATATATATTTAATAATGAATATATCATATGTTGATTAAATAAAGTGATTTAAGATCATGTGATAAAAATTTGTGAGTTATACACGTATTTGTTTTTAATTATACACCTTTAATGCATTTTGTTTTGTGTATATTTATGGTCCCATGTTGTTTACATGACATTGTTCTCTGAATTTAAGAAAAACACATTTCACACACAAAAGCAGATCAGCAGGTGTTTGAATGCCTGTACAATACAAAACACAGCACATTGCACTGTACATAATGTCTGATGTGACATGTTTACAACGGTGAAACATGATACAATAACATTTAATTCAACACGTTCCTACTACATGTAAAAATAACGCATTGATAAAATGTAGCATTAGATCGATATATTACGGCAACATATGCACTTACTGCAGCGGTAGTATCACCCGGGTGTTATTGTTTATTAATCAGGCAAACGCGACAGGCCTCTGTTTCCTGTTTCTGAGCTCTGAGGTCAGGTCCTGACGCGGAGCCCGTGCAGGGCCGTACTGGAGACCCCGCGCCGCCTGCACCTCTATCGTCTCGGGTGAGTTTGTTACAATGTAGCAATTTCTCTATTATTCTCAATAACTATAACAGCGCTGCAACCTTTGCGTGTTGCACGCAATTCATAGACCATATCTCTGCCCGCTTATTGTGGCCTGGTCGCTGCATAGTTTGGCAAATATGTTTATTTTACAGCGAATTCCCAAGCATACCCCCTAGTCCAAGAGTATTCCAACATAAACTCATATTTAGCAGGGATAAAGATAGGCTACGCAATTGCCTCTATTTGGGACCAAACACCAAATACCAACAATTTGTGTGCGTTGTCCCCAACAAATACGCTGGTATGTCATAAATACTCAGTTTCTGCAATCAGTTGTTGTCAGATATGTTCGTATTGCGTCTGTAAACGCAGAAATTGCAGCTAGGAAGCTAGTTAGCTGTAGCTAACTGAATCTGCAGAAGACTGGGGATGAAAACGCGTCAATGATGACGATAAAGAGCACGGAACGATTACATTTCTTAAAAGGAGCACAAATAAAGTGCATTGCATTGCTCCCGTAGAAATGTCGTGTGAGTTATTGCAGTTTTGCAATGGGTGAAAAATACCGCCGTATTCTAGAGGTACGGAGTGTCCATTCAGCCTCCAGTGAGATCACCACTCTGTGTGAGATGCCCTTCCAATGCGTTCGTGTGTGTGTTGTGAGAAGAACCTTTAAATGTGTCTGAACGATCGCATGCTCTGCCGTGTTTATTTCATCTCTAACAAACATTACTTGCGTCCCCGCCTACCTCATTGTCAATTCTGTGGTTATGATTGTTCAGGGTGAGACTTTACGATCTAGAACAGCGTAATGACTTTCTCAAGTCCGCCTAATTCACGAAAATAAGAGCTTGTGAGTCGGTAACGCCAATGTTTGCTTCTAAGTGATGTTTCATATGCCTGCGTGAGAAGGTGAAGTGATGCGCGCGCTTTTCCCTTCATCTTCTCTCGCTCCACACGAAACCTCAACCGCTTCTGTTTTTGATTCTTTTTGCTTCGAAATCATTTTTTGTAAAGACACCAGTATTCTCAGTATTATTTACTATTAGCACAAAGTATACATATAAATGTCAATGGGTTTAAATTATGATACCGTAATTAAAATGTAGTAAAACCTTAAAGATATCAGTAAAGCTGATGTACTGTTTTGTATAAAATCTAATGCATTTAGGCATAGCATTAAAACGTTTCCATGTTTCTTTTTAGGATGTTTCTGTATTTTTTTATTTTGTGTGGTTAATTACATGCCCATTGAAAGATTTAAGTGGTGGCGTTTTGCGTTTTGACACTTTAGAACGATTTTTTAAAATATCAAATCATCATCTTTCAATTTAATTGTAGTTTACAAATCACTTTTTATGTGTTTTCCATTGCTGTTGTCACTTATGAAAGTGCAGTTTCAAATATTACAGTTACTAAATTAATTGACCTGCATTTCATTGAAAAGATTGTCAGATATGGGCTGTGTAATGCTTAAATGTAAAAAGTTAAAACTGTTAAAAACGTGTTTCTCTGGCTAATGTTTGCATCATTGTGTTTTTATGCAGTTGACATGGATGATGAAGATGGCAGGTGCTTGCTAGATGTAATTTGGTAAGTGCATTGATTTAAACACAATTACGTGTATTTGCATTGGTTGGAGTATTGGTTGTTTGTAGACACAGCTAAATAATGTTTCATGTGTTACAGTGACCCACAAGCACTCAATGATTTTCTTCATGGATCAGAAACACATGTGAGTTAAGTTTCGTTTTACTGATGGAGTTCTGAAATGTCATTTTGAAATCCAAATTACACAAATGGCACACTTCAAAAAGGGTTTACCCTCACCTTCTTACTGTTTTTGTAACACTTCTGACCCAAATCGGCTTATTTTATCTTTTAATTACTACTTAATCGCTCCTCTTTATTTCAGTCCTGATTTTTCCTCGTTTGTTATTTCACATATATAACATACTAATTTAATGTTTTCTGTCTTTTGACTCCTGTTTGCTTGGCCTTTTGACTTGGAAATGTCTTGGTTATGCCTGCATTTTGTTCTGGTTGATTGGTGCACTGGCCTCACTTTGCTTTTTCCTTGCCTTTCCTCTCTCTGACTTTTTGCTTCCTTTGCGTCTGCTCCCTGTCCCTTTCACGTACCTGTCTGTGTGCTGTGATTTCTGCCTGTCCTATCCTGGGTATGTCTGTCTGTAGCTGGACACTGATGACCTTTTGGATGGCTCAAGTGACCCGTCCAACTCGTTCTTCTCCAGCACTGGGGTGAGTCATTTCCCCCAACCTTCTGTCTGCATCCTTTTTCATAGCACCTGCTCTTCAGCCCTGCTGTCCAAATCAGATTTGCGTTGTTCACCAGATCTGCATCTGCAAAAATCATGGTCCTGGAGTGTGCCGGAGGCCTACCATTCCAGTCCCATCCCTACCATTTTAAATCTTCCCCAGTTGGAATGTGCTGCCAGGGCAACCTGCTAACATTTGTCTCTCTTTCTCTTTCAGGGCCATGTTCCTGAGGTCCAGGCACAGGCTCAACTGTCATCAAATGATCCAGGCCTCCCTAGAGTCAGTGTTGATTTGGACTTTCTGGAGGACGATGACATCTTGGGGGGATCGCCAGGAGGAGATAACGGAAGCAATGGGACAAATCATGAGACCTGTGACATTTTGCAACAGAGTCTGGCAGAGGCAAACATCACAGAGCAGAGCCTTCAAGAGGCAGATGCTGAGCTTGATCTCAGCTCCTTTGGGTTAACTGGTCTAACACAGATAGTCCAACCCCTGCCTGATGCTGGCCTGTCTGGGGTGGGCATTGGAGGTGCAGCTCAGATTTTTCCTAGCCAAGGCACTCCTAATGCACCCTCTAATGCCACCCCAGACATGCTTGGCTCAGTCCTGGCCCATCCAGGTCTGCAGCTTCAACCCCAGGTCATGAACAAGGCCATCAGTGTCCAACCATTTGTGCAGCAAGTTGGGCTTGGAAATGTAACTCTTCAGCCTATTTCAAGCCTTCAGGCCTTACCAAATGGCAGTCAGTCTGGACCATTAGGCATTGGACAAATTCAAGTTGTTGGCCAACCCACTGTAATGACAATAAACCCATCTGGTCAGCAGATCTTAGCAAAAACTATGGGTGGCTACCAGCTGCATCAACCTGGGCCTGAGGCAGCTAGCGCTGGAACGCAGGCAGGGCTTGGGGGCTCTGTATTGGGTTCAGGAGGTGGACTTTTAATTCAAGGGGGCAAAGCCACTCTAGGGTCCCCTGCCTTAAATGGGCCAGCTGTCTGCCTAAGCAACACAAATACCAACAGCAGTGCAACTACAATGGCCACAGCTGGTGGTATTGTGGGTTTTGGAAATGCATCTTTGAGCACAGGAATTGGGTCTCAGCCCCAGCCTCAAGGCCAAATTATGCAGAATGTCATCATCCAGAGAACGCCAACACCAATACAGCCCAAACCTCCACAAGGGGGTGCTATCCAACCCAAAATCTTTAAGCAACAGCAACAACTTCCTGCCCCACATGCCTTGCCAAATGATGCTAATAAGGCTGTTGGGGTGCAGCAAATCCCAGTGTCCGCTGGTCAGAATGTAACGTTCCTCACTGGGAAACCTGGCTCTAACGTAGTGTTGAGCACGCAGGCAGCATCACAGGGAACGCAGTTTTCTCAAGCGCTCTTTAAGCAACAGACCTCCCAAACATCAGGCAAACCACTTAGTGTTCACTTATTAAACCAACAGGGCAGCATTGTTATTCCCTCCCAAACTGTCTTACAGGGCCAAAACCACCAGTTTCTTTTACCAGGGCTTCAGGCTGGAGGTCAAATCCTGGCCCAGCATCCTAGTGGTCACATCATTACAAGTCAGGGACCTGGAGGACAAATAATTGCTAATCAGATTTTGACAGCCAATCAGAACATCAATTTGGGCCAGGTGTTGGCCTCACAGGGTCATCCTGGTGCTGCCCATATTCTCTCTGGACACATTCAGCTCCAGCCCAGCCAGATGGGTCAGCCCACACTGTTTCAGATGCCAGTGTCCTTGGCCCAAACACAGACGCAAGCCCATCCAGTAACGGGCCATGTACAGACAGTCATTCAAGGCATGCCAATACAGAACTCCCTGTCTGTGGAGAGCCTTAGTCCAGCAGTCAGTTTACAGACATTACAGCAGTCCGGTGGCATTCCCAGTAACAGTGGCAGTGGAACAACTGCCATGGCACCTTGCCAGCCTGGGGAGGGTATCACAGTGCTTGGCGGCTCCACAGATCCAGCTGTCCCACCATTGCAGGCCCAATCACAACCTTCAATTCTCACGGTTCAGTCAGCTCCACTGGTTTCAGTGGCCGCTTCGGTTCCTTCCTCTTCATCTCCTTCTCCAACAATGGCCACATCCACATCCTCAATGATGGGTTTAGGTCCTCAGTCCCAACACAGCCCAAGAAAGGTGTTGTTCACATCCCCTGGTTCCAGCATGATCCTTAGCCAGGAGTCTCTACAGATGTTCCTGCAGCAGGTCAGTGTGTGGTGTTTTTAAGCTTTATCTGCTGTTTACAACCTGTGTGCCTTAGCAAAGAAGCTAACATAACAACTTGATCCCCAAGCTGACCTCTGACCACATTGGATTGTTGTTTTACTTCCATTCCTGAACTGATAAATGTACCCATGTTAGGACCAACAGCAGCAAGCAGGAAAAGACCCACCTGCCGCTGTGGGTGTACCTGCATCTGTTATCGTCAGCAGCAGCAGCTCTGGTCCCACCCATTCAGGCCATGACAGCTTGATAGCTGAGACTCGGCAGAGGCAGAGTCCCAGCCCCTCCCCTGGCCCTGCCCACATGGTGGTTAACAAGGTAGACGAGCTTAAGCTCTGCACTAGCCTCACCCACTTGTTGCTGCCACTGCTGCTTATTGGACCCCTGTCTCCCAGCAATATCCCTCTATCTTGTCTCTTCCACTGTTCTCCTTGCTTGGAGTCCTGTTAATTGCTTTGTCACTCTGCCTGTTTATTCTGTTATTATCAAACATGTCTGGTTTACTTTTCCTGCTTTCCTTTTGGTCCACTGCTGTTCTGGATTTTTGATAATTTGTCATTGTCACTTTAATGTGAAACTGTTTGTCAATTATGATTGCAGCAGTGTTGAAATAGTGCTTTTTTTGCATGCGCTCATCACCCTTGTAATAATTTTTTCCTGGTAATTTGCATGTTTATTTGAGCAGGAAGCTTGCCAAACTACATTAATGCTAATTGGGAAATGGGTTAATGCATATAACAGTGTAGTCATTGCTCTTCAGAATAGTGTAGTATGCACTGAAAGAGCTATAGAAACATTATTTGATTACAAATACGTCATCTTTTTGCATCTTCCCATGAGCATGGAGTGACTGAGCGGTGGCCCTTATTTATGTTTCCTTTTCTGTAAATCTTTGTGCCACTCACACTAGTCATATTAACATTGTCAACTCACTTCTGCTTTGCTCACATACAGTAATTGCTGTTTAAAACCTCAATCAACCCCCCACCACCACCTCCCAGCTCTCCCCAAGAGAAATTTCTTTCAAGATCACTTTCACAGATTTGATCTTGACCACTTGCTCGCTGCCCTGAATTACCTTTATTACTATCAGCAAGTTTTTGATTTAGATTTTAACTCTTGTCTGTGAACAATTTTTGTTGTTCCTTTCAAAGATGCTGTCCTCATGTTTGTCTTATTTCACCAATAAGGCCCCAGTGGTGTCT